>JANHFT010006152.1:35647-59496 GCA_032467955.1 Pseudoxenodon macrops | reverse complement strand
ATGCCTTGGTAAGGCCACATTTGGAATACTGCATTCAGTTTTGGTTGCTATGATGTAAAAAAGATGTGGAGACTCTAGAAAGAGTGCAGAGAAGACCGACAAAGATGATTAGGATACTGGAAGCTAAAACATATGTAGAACAGTTGCAGGAACTGGGTATATCTAGTTTAATGAAAAGGACTAGGGGGAGACATGATAGCAGTGTTCCAATATCTCAGGGGTTGCCACAAAGAAGAAGGAATGAAACTGTTCTCCAAAGCACCTTAGGGTAGGACAAGAAGCAATGGGTGGAAATTAATCAAAGAGAGAAGCAACTTAGAACTAGGATAAATTTCCTGACAGTGAGAACAATTAATCAGTGGAACAACTTGACTCCAGAAGTTGTGAATGCTCCAACACTGTAAATTTTAAAGAAGATGTTATATAACCATTTGTCCGAAGTGGTGTAGGGTCTCCTGCCTAAGCAGGGGGTTGGACTAGAAGACCTCCAAGGCAGGGGTGGGTTCTAACTTATTTTGCTGCCGGTTTGCTGCCTCCCGCGATGCCTGGAAGTGCCTTGTGGGCGTGGGCGAGCCTCGTGGGCGCTCACATGCACAGTAGAAAAAATCCAACCCCCCCAAAAAAGGCCGAAAACAAGCTGGCAACGCATGCGAAGTGCTGGAAACTCAGCTTCTGCACATGCGCAGAAGAAGAACCCCCCAAAAAAAATCCCCCCCCAAACAAAAAATTCAAAAAATAGATGGCAGCATTCATGGACCAGAACCGGCTCCGTGATGTCACCAGCAGCTTACTATCTACTCAGTAGAACCAGTCCAAACCGGTAGGAACCCACCTCTGCTCCAAGGTCCCTTCCAACTCTGCTATTCTATTCTGTTCTGTTCTATTCTATTACTTGTGACAAGCTGACAGGAAGTATCAGATCTTTCCTTCCTTCCTTCCTTCCTTCCTTCCTTCCTTCCACCTTTCCACTCTTCACCCTTCACCTTACCTTCCACTCTACTCCTGTTTCTTACTTCCTTCATTTTTTCCTCCCTCCCCCTTCCTTCCTTCCCTCTCTCATTCCCAGTTAAAGGTCATGGCAATAAGAGTTTTAGTAGAATATGTCTACGTAAATTCAAAAATTGCTGAGATTATTTGACTTATGACCATAATTGGATGACATTTGTAGTCTCAAAAGACCTGGTTAAAGAATCAATTTGTAAAATTTTAATCAAATAGGTGCAGAGGTTTCAGTACAAAATCCTTTCAATTATGGTCTAAAACAAAATCAAAAACTCTACATGTCTATAGATACTTATTCAGCAAATTTGACTTACCGATATGTTATATGCCAATTGTAGTCATACCTCTGTGCAAAACAGAAATAGATGGAGAATATTGCAATGGAAAGATTTTATTTTAAAACAAAAATGTCATTATATCAAACAACTCACACAAAAAATATGCAGAAAACTGTTACAATGTGATATAACAATGCTTTTTAAAAACTGTAAAATGAGATAGTAAACAATACATCCATAGATGTTCTTTTCTTTTCTTTGTTCCTTAATTTAACAAAAGAAACAAATACTATATACAGTAACATTTATTGACAGTATGATATATTGACAGATTTCAATCCTGAGGACATACCCAATAGAGCACATTATTTACAGTAATTAATCTAAAATCATGTTAACAATTGTGGATTTTGCAATCATCTTAGTTGAAAATGTAACCCAGGAAATGAATATTTACTTATAGTACATTGTTTTTGGAATATTGTATTTTTCTATCTGCAAAAAAAATCATAACAGTTTGAGGACAGTTAAAAGAAAAAAGAAAAGAAAAATCTGTTTGAAACTTCTCTATTATTTTCTGGGACATTTTTAAAGTATTATAAATGTTTGGGAAGTGATGCTTTGAGATATTGGTGAAGCTCCAAACAGACAAAGAAACTAGGTCAGTATATAGCCAGAGGGATTGTACTTAAGTAGGTTGATTCTCTAAAATTTAAAAATAATAGTTAGAGCATAATTGCAATTGGACAGACAACAGGAGAAAAGGAGAACTATCGAAAGGAATCTGTGTAATTACTGCTGTGAGATCTGAAATGGAATGATTTGACATTATCAACTATGGAGGAATGCTTCGTGAAATTGACAGATCTTCCTTAGATGAATAAAAATACATTATCTATATTTATTCGTGACTAGAAACCTCTTATGAACTTTTTGCATAAAAAGAAAAAAACCTTGTGGTTGATGACTTTTATGATTAGATAGACCCGTGATGGCGACCCTATGGCATGCATGCCGCAGGTGGCATGCAGAGCCCTCTTTATGGGCATGTGAGCTTAGCTTTGCTGTGCATGCACATGTGCTTCCCGCTGATGGTCATGTGCACATGCATGGGGCACACGCAAGTGGTACACGTGCATGCGTGGAAGTACACATGGGGGGGGTTGCACATGCATGTGTAGGATGGGGTGCATGCGGGTGGGTCACGCATGTATGCCCAGGTGGACGGTGTGTGTGGGGTCATGCACACATTCAATTATGGGTGTGCCTATGCTCGCTTTCGCGCACTCTTTCGGCACTCAGCATTGAAAAGGTTAGCCATCACTGAGATAGACTATAGAAATTATGTAACTTTTAGAGAGGCAGCTTGGAATTTGCATTTTCACCGCATCTACATATCTTTCATTTTAAGAAAACAAGATGTTCTAGCTTATGTTCTAGAGCGCTGGTATTGTAGCATTTTAACTTCTGTTAAAGCAGCCATGTATTTTCCAATGGTAGGTTCCCCCTATAATTGCCTTGCAATACTGGAAATCAACAAAGCATAGTTAATTATAAGTGACCTTAATATTCATATTACCAGATCAGAAAATACAAGGCTTAGTGATATCGCCAGTTTGGGTGGGTAAATCAAAATATGGTTCATATACTGAAGTAGTAGAACTGTTGCTGCAAAAACTGACCCCCTAATATTCTTTTTTTCCAAAATGGAAACAAGAGAAGATTGACATACACTATAATAAATTCCAGCGATAGATTAAAAACAGCACTCCACTGACAATGAAGAGAATGGATTCTTTTCCCAAAAAAAAAATGTTGCAGAGATGCTGGCATGGGTTATTTGTTGCAGAGGGGAAATAAAAATGTTGGAAAGTTACTTTTACGAATGTGTGTGTTCCTGTGAGCTAGCTTGCATTCTGATCCCGGTGGATTATTTTTTTTCTTAAAGAAAGAGAGTGGTTAAAAGTATTGTATGGAAATATTTACAAAGGGAATACAAGATATTTTATTTACAAGAATTTATTGGAGTTGATCAATATTATACCTGCTGGGATCATAATCTGAATTTCTTTGGTAGCTTAGTGAAGGAATGAAAGCAGTAAAGTCTGTGGCTATTCAACTTTTCATTAGGGTTGAGGAAGCTTGTGGAGCGCTTGTTCAGAGACTCCTTTGGGTGACGAGCTGTATTGCTCTCTCCCACTCCAACCCTACTTTAGTGCAACACAAGGGCATTGGGTTATAAAAAGATTTCTCTCTGACGGAGATGAAAAAATATCTGACAAACTCCTGTCTTTGGTCAAATAAAGAAAAGAAGGATATACAGCTCTTCCCTATAATCATCCACTTGACACTTGGATTATGCTTTAATAGTATTTGGTTCCATGCTCTTTACTTAGTAGCATTTACTCATCGCTACTCAAAAATCCCTAATATTTATTACATGGATTTTAGTTCAGTCAGTTTGACTAATTTTATTTGCAATGGTTATTCCTTTAGGGCTATTTCTTAATCCAGTTCTGTTTTGGTTGCCCTGTTATATAATTAAAGTTATCACAGGCTGGATGATGTCAGAGATGGGAATTTGGGAATAGGAATTTGAATCCATTTCTCACATCCTTTTTCTTTTGTCAAATCCCTTCCTTCTGCAATCCTAGAGAAAAATAGCTTTTTTAAATATCCATCCAAGGAATGGCAGGGAATGGCAAACCAGCAAATGAGAAATAAGACGTCACTTCCTAAATGGACAGAATATATTCATCAGCTGTGAATAAATGAACTGTGAACATTGTCTTACACAGAATGTCATAGCTAGTATTGGAATGATCCTTGTCAGATCTATTAATAATAGTAATAGTGTAAAGTAACCATTAAGCAGTTATGCTCCTAAGCCACCTGTACAAGTATTTTACAGCCATTCTTTCAGATGACTGGATGAATAGCATAAACAACTGTATCATCTTACATCTAGGTAGATATTAATTCAAAAGCATAAACATCTGTTTCAGGATGCTTATACATTTGAGGTAGACAACTGTTAGATCCATAGGCATCCATACAGGCATTAGGGACATAAATATGGATATTTGAAAAAAAGGATATATGGTATGCAGAATGTAGAGCAGGGGTGTCAAACTTACTTCATTACAGCGGTGTCATGTGACATAGTATGACTTTTTCCCCCATCACTAAATCAGACATGGGCATGGCCAGCACGTGACACATCCAGCCCCTGGGCCGTGAGTTTGACAGCCCTGATCTAGAGTTATTCAGTGTAGTTCTGGGTTAGGCAATATTTGAAAAATCAGCAAGCATAATCCTGTTTCTTGTCCTTTCGGGAGATTATTGACAGTTTTTGGTCAATTCCCTAGTCCTTCCTCCTTGGAAGGGAGAAAAAGTTAGCCATCCAAAATGTGGTGATATGATGTCAGAAAAATAGTGGTCTAGAAGCTGTGAGGTCATGACCTCCAAATATGACTTGGATATGAAATTTGATTGGGTGACTTTGGACCAATCACTTCCTTTCAGCTTAATAAGAGAGCAAGGACAACACACTTCTGAAAAAGTTTCTAAGAAAACTACATTTGATTTGATTTAAAGGCACACTGTCACAAAAATGTCAGGATATAGGGAAATCACCACTGCTGTATTAACGGATTTAGGGTGCTTCACATGCTTTGACTCTTCCTGTTGTAACCCTTTCCTTTTTTTAAAATTATGAATTTACACTTTTATTAATACCTAAATAGTTCTTACATTTACAATGTTTTCCTTTTAATTCAGAAAGTAATCAGCAGCTAGCTAAATTTGGCTAAGCAAGATTGGACAGGTTAATACTAGGATGGGAGTGCATCAGGAAATCATAGGACTGTAAATAAATGTGGGAAATGAAAAGTCCTAGAAAAGACCAACCACAGCTATACTGTTGTCAAGAAGATTAGGAAAGTGTTTTCATATAGTCACTAGGATTTTTGTGAATATTACCTTTTACCTTTCTTTTAGTGTTAATTGCTGCCTTTTTTCAATTTTCAAATGCAAACTGATTTAACAAAAAAATAAGCACAGAATCATTAGACATCAGAATTTGACTATTTAAAAATTGCTGCTGTTGCATATACAAACAAGAAAGGAAATGGAAGAAAGATGGTCTGTCCTCTGCAAGAGTAATCTGGTGTAATTAAAGCTACAACAAATTTTGAAATAATTAAGAGTGTATAAATCTAACCAGTTTTGCTTTCACATGACAATATTCCCATAAAGTTGCACTACAGCTTGAAGTGTTCAAAAATAGTCTTGGAAGGTTGCCGTTGAAATTTGATTCCTGCCTAGTTCATTAAACCTGTTTAATTAAATCTAACACCTAGCAAGCCTAGATCCAGTGCTTTAATTGATCCAACAGGTGGAAAGTTGGACATATTTTTTTTAAATGAGTATACATTTAAAAAAACTTCTCTGATGTTCTTTTTTGTTTCTGTAGAAATACAGGCTGCTAATTTCACCGATAAACTGTTTTTTTAGGAGGGGAAAAGAAACATGTTTTTCATTGTTCTGATAGTCAGTTACAAGGGATTACACTATTAAATGTTGGGCCTAATAAATCATTTAAAAACTCCTACCTAATAAATGCTAGTAATAACAGTGATTAACAATAAATTAAATTCAGAGAATGAGGAATGTAATACATTATTTTTAACTGGCCTGGCTCATCAGGATCTTATTATTCAGTTTCTTCTCTGCACCTGGAATATATTAGAGTGTAATACAATCTAAATACTCTCTTCCAGGGGGCCATTGAAAGGGTTTAGACTAAAACAATGTTCATGTTTAGTACAGTCATTGACCATTTGCTCCCATCTAAAGCATATCTTTATAAAGTGAGCCTCAAGGAAATCACCCCCTTCTATGTAATCCTAATGGTTAATTGTAGGCTTTGGCTTAAATCAGGCCATTGAGTCCAGTGAACAAGAAGCAAGTTTTCATAACAAGCGTTTAAGAAACACATAGGGGTTCTATCCATCTCTCTCCTAGTTTACACTCAGCTCCCAGAAAGGGAATAGGCAGTATTCAAAGTTCAATTCTCAATTCAAATATCCTAGGGCTTTTTTTTAAAGATATTTGGTTTTAATCTGACATATTTTAAACCTTAAGGGTCATTTAAAATCAAGCATAAATCTCAAATACTTTAAAAATATAAGTGTAGCAGAAACTTTGCTGAGTCAAATATGCATTGAATAGATTGGATCTGGATTCAAAATATCACCATGTATCACCAGTACATTCTGTACTGTTTTTTATTCTTAGGACACATCTAGCTAATTAAATAATGGAAAAAGGTATTATTTAATGTCTGCAATAGATGACTTTTGATTTTTCGGTATTTGATCCAATATGGAAGAAAATGTGCCATCTAGGTTCCTTTTCTTTCTTTTGTACACAAAAACAACTTAAAGACAAATTGAACTATTGACTCTGCTCCATCATACCTTTTTGTATTATTCATATTTTCATTGTTGCAATTATACTAACAGACCACTATATATTCATATTTTGTGCACACACATACACACCACCTGATCTAATAGCAACTGCAAGGAGGTAAACAAATCAAAATGGTGACTGTAATCATTTGATCGAAGCTCTGTGACATAGATAAACATAATGGTGGAGTTTTGGTGGTATTAAGAGATATTCTCTGCAACGAAGTTATGAGTTCAAGTATAGAGTTTTTAATGTTCTCTATGATTATTGTATTTTTTATTGGTTATGAACCACTTTATCACGTTAGATGCATAGTGATGTACAAATGTAAATCATCATTATCATTAACCGTACCTTGACTAACATGTTGTGGGCAAAATAAGGAGGAGAGTTGCTTCACCTCCAAAGTGGGTTTCTGAATAGTTCATTTATACAGATATATTATGTATGTTCAGATATCCGTGTAACATTTTTGAATGCAAACAACGGAGCAAGATTATTGTTTCTAAACTTTCTTTTGTTCTCTAATTCCCTACTTTCTTATTTGGGTTGTTTGTTCCTACAGCTGCATTCTTGACTGGATTAATTTAGTTCCATCAATTGAAAGCAATTCAATACAACTCAAAAGAAAACTTGATCTTATGTATTCAACTATTGCTTTATTATTTCAGAAAGGAATTATTATCCTATAGCTTTTGTTACCCTATACATACCACCCTAAAATATATTTCTATCAGCTGGACTTACATTCCCATCCATAAATAGAGGGAAAGAGAATGTGTGAGAGAAGGCATAAATTAAAGAAATAATACTCTTCTGGAATTTCCTTCTCCCTTATCCATCCTTCACCTTGCAATTCTATCAAGCACAGATTTGATCCATATGATAAATTCCTAGGGAAATCAGGCAGTCTCTATGTAATGTTGCATTTTGACTGCACAGCAATATCAACAACAAAAGTCATCAGATAGAAGAAGTATAGATTTTTGGTATCAAAGGAACTAGCTTTCAATATAAGCCAAATAAAATTCAAATATTGTAGAAATGCATAGGCATAGGTAATGATAGCTTGGCGGGGGAGCTGCTCTTTTTCAATTGAATGCATTGAACATATAAACAAACATCAGTTTTTACATAACCATTTCTTTGGGGAGTCAAAACTCAATACATAATTAAATGAGTTCCTTTTCATCCAAATGCATACTGATGTGATGTATGCTCTCCATACAAAATAATTGTCTGTTACTGTGTGTGAATCTCACAATCACCGCAGTTGTTTTCTTTTCTCAGTAGAAAAACCTTGTAGAGAATTCTGTGCCTAAAAGAACCCGTTCTTGTTACATACTGTGGAATCCTGGGAATTTTATTAGCTCTTTACACAACAGAGAAGAGCACTGAGAGTAAAAGCAGTGCCTTTCCTTTCCCAGCTTGGGGCTATATCAAGAGTAACTACTCCAGAATTCCAGGACAAAATATAATCCCAATACATCTTTAGGGTGGGAGACTGATTCTAACCCTTTCAGTTAAGGCTTTCGAGATCAAATCATTATTTCACCCCTTTTCTAAGAATGAAGCCATAAGGTGCTATAAGTTAGCACAGTATCTTTCTCAGCAATATGGAGAAGTTGTGGAATGGGCTGGGCCGGGTGCACCAGTAAAGTATTCAACAGCACATATATATCAGTTAGGAAAAGCAAATATAAGACTTAATAGTCAGAACTGAAATATGAATCCCAGTCCTTCAATTATACCAAATCAACTTGGGTTTGAAAGCCTTCTTATTCTATGTACATGCACCTGTACATAAGAATAATGGCAATGCAAATATACTAAATAGTACAGCAGTGAATTGTCTACTAAACTGTTGTTTTGTAAAGGCCTCACTATTTGGCATTCAGTTATATCAATCCCTCTAGCTTAGTCTTCTGTCTCCCTTCCCTACACCAAAGTTGGTTCTCCATGCCACTAAGCACACTAAGCACATTCGGTTTGTTTCTTTTTGATATCATTTTGGGCCCACAGGCAACAGGACGTTTTGCTTGAATATCATACATAAGAAGAACAAATGATATTCTGCACCACAATGCTGCTGAGCATTCTTTCTGTCTATGAATTATGTGAGCCTGTAGCTGGGAAGAAGGGGGAAGGCTCTTACACATGGAGCCTTTTTTTCATGCATGAGATGAAACAGTACAGTGAATAACTGCAGCCATATTATACTCAAGAATATAGAACATGAGGTTTCATAGTATGGTATATCCAAAGAGGTGATTAGCAACTTAATTAGAGTACCGGTAAATTGATTTATGCAGTTTGACAGTCATAGGGGATTTATTTGTTAATTTCAATTTATACTGTTGCCCAACTCAAAATAATGACTGACCATGGTTAACAATAGTAACAAATACATAACTGATAGTTAAGATAAAACCTAACTCTCCTTTATTAAATCAGCATCAACATAACCATTTCATGGGGTATGCCGTATATTCTGACCTCTATGCATTGTGACATAGCTTATCTTCAAGGCTTTACAAAAGGCCAAATCATCTGGGGCTAATCTTGTCTCTGGCGGATGATGTTCCAACTAGCGTGTTCAATAACAGCACAGTCTGTTTTCCTGGAACCTGCTGAATAAGACCTTAATAGGCAGGATGTGGAACATACCTATCCTGCTGGATATGATGGGCAGACACAATTAGGCATGTATTTTTGACAGGCCATTTTATAGTAGGCTACATTGCACCTGCTTTTTCTCAACACAACCTGTTGATAATATGTCTGTATGCCCATTTTTTTGCTTAAACTATATAGATCGTCTCTGAGTTAAGACCACAATTGAGTTTCGAATTTCTGTTGCTAAGCAAAACAGTTGCTATCTGAATTTTGTCCTATTTCATGACTGTTCTTGCTACAGGTGTTAAGTGAATCAATGCAGTTGCAAAGTTAATAACAAGTTTGTTAACTGAATCTGACTTTTCCATTGACTTTGCTTGTCAGACAGTAATCAGACTCTAGGACACTGCAAACATCCTAAATGCATGCCAGTTGCCAAGCATCTAAAGTTTGATCATGTGATCATGCGGATGCTGCAATGGTCGTAAGTGTGAAAAATTTCATAAGTCACTTTTTATAAGATCCATTGTAACTTCCAATAGTCACTGTAAGTCAAGAACTACCTGTATAAGAAAATACATATTATTCTTGGTAGAATTCTATTAATACTCACACTAGTCATGCATTAGTGAATATTAATGAATGCATTTAAAAATTTGGAAAGCAGAACAATATTGTGTCATGATTTCTCATAAAGTGTTGCTAAAATAAAAATCTATCTATACTGTACATTTTAATTCTCATTCACTGCCTAAAATGTTATATATTTTACTTTGCTTTGGGGAAAATGCAAGACGTTCAAGCTATACACAAAAATATTTGATTCCTTTGTGTCCTTTCCTCCATCCTTTTGGTCAAACAAAGAATAATTAATTGATCACTTAACTTGCACTTTAAACCAAATCATATTTTAGCTAATTGAATGCAACAAACTAATTTATTTCCAAAACAAATCAATAAATTAGTTTGTTGCATACAAGGGACTGACATAGCAACATTTTTGCTGGCTAATCAAACCCCACCCTTAAAACATGTTATAAGTTTGTTTTGGTTTAGTGGAATTTTGAGTGTAATTTATTGGGAAGATTGGAATGACATAGTTTGGAACAGTTTAGATTTTTCCTTTGTATGAGGTTGTCAATTGAAATAAAAAATAAAATATGTTATTTCCTTAAGTAAGTAGAAATGTAGGAAAGGAATGTTTTGTTCATGAGAAAGGAACAAAATTCTCAATTTAAGAACATTTAATAGTATGTCTAACATTTCTCCTCTTTTATCCTAAAGTTAAAGGATTTCTCTATCTGCAGCCACAATTGTGTACAAATGACACAGTATATGCATACACTTGGTGAAACTCCAATTCCACAAAAAGAACATAGGCAGGAAACCACCACTCCCTGAATAATTCAATTAACAGATATTAATTACAATTAATTGCAAGTAAAATGAGGTCATCCTGATAGATGTAGCTGATCCATTCCTATTCTGATATACAAGTCTGTCCCTAGAGCCAAATGCAGTACACATGGATATGAACACTGAGAGTTTCCTATTTACTCTGAGCCCAAACAAGTCTTCTAAAGCAAAGCAAAACAAAACAAAAACAGAATGGAGACAGAAATTAAAAAGGGAAGGGAAAGGAAGAAAAGAAGAGTACCAAATCCTATCAGTTCGGACTGGTTCTATAGAGTAGGTAGTAAGCCGCTGGTGACATCATGGAACCGGTCAGTGGACTGCGCCATCTTTTTTTGGGATTTTATTTTTGGGAAAACATTTTTTGGGGGAATTTTTCTTGTTTTTTTTTTCTTTGGCGCATGCACAGAAACCAAATTTCCAGCACTGCACATGCGTCACCATTTTGTTTTCGGCCTTTTTAGGAGGGAATTTTTGGTAATGTTTTTGTACTGTGCATGTGCGCGTGCGCCCACGAGGCATAGGCACACCATGCGGGAGGAAGCAAACTGGCGGCGAGGTAAGTTAGAACCCACCCCTGTACCAAATTAAATCAGAAGGACAGGTTATAAATAGCAGCTAATCCTCAAAGGTATCCACGTTTTGCAATATAGTGCCTATAGTTATTTGCACTTTTCCCCATTCCTCTGTTTTTAACAACTCCTTCAATACTTAACAGTAATTATTTCAGAGTAAAATCATTTTCTCATTCATGGAAAAAAAATACCAGGTAGAGTTGTTTACACATTTGCAAAAAAAAAAGTCTAATTACTTTTAAAAATGAGGCCATGGAAAACTGTTAAAACCAATGCTTCCAGCCATTCCGATTGACAGCCATTAATTCTGTTCAAAGCTGGATGATTCACAAAAGTGTTTTAAAGTGCCCTTTTAAAGATAACTGGCTTTGCAATATTTTGTTTGTAGATTCTAGCCTGGAAGCTGGATAACAAATTTGCATTTGTGGGAACAGAGTTACTATGCAATTTTTGAAACCCAGTTGGGCCACTTAAAATTGTCAGTTGGCAAGGTTAAATGCAAATTTAAAAAGCAAGAAAGGAATTTCCTATGAAGCAATAGCATGTATTTATAATTGCCATAGTCAGAAAATATAGTCACATGTTAGTAAACAGACTGAAAAAATATGTTTCAGTTATTAAGTATTGAGTATTGACCAAACTGACTTTATTCCAAAGAGAAATATAAAAGGTAATAGTTTGCTTTGTAATTAATACAAGAGATTTTTTTTTAAAAAGAAAAAGAAAGAAAGCTGCATTTATCTCTTTGGATATAGAAAACGTTTTGCAGAAAGGAATATCTACTTAAATGCTATGAAAATGATAACTATTTTTCATCAGTGTAGTAGAAAGACTGGCAAAAAATTCTGAGGTGATAAACGAATAATAGGTCTACGAAACTGTGGAAAGGAATTTCAACTTAAATGTTATGAAAATGATAGCTATCAAGAAGGCAATAAGAATTAAATTCATTTATTCAGTTTTGAAGTATATTCTGAATACAAAACCAGCATGTGATGCATGCAGCCCACGGCCTACGAATTTGACACCTCTGATATAGACCAATCCCACTAAATGATTTGCTTCTACAGGGTTTAGAGTCAGGTTTAAGTCAAAAGAGAATTGTTCGTTAGCACTGAATCCAATCCACACTACAAATGTATCGGTAATATTTAATAAACTTGCACCTGCACCATGACCTAACGGTGGGCCAGGGATGCATTACATGAGATGACTAAAAGGAATTGCTAGCTGCAACTGAGAGATCATTCCTTTCTTGTAATCATCAGAGATTATGGTGGAAATGGGATGGTTCAATAACAGTGTAGGAGCATGCAAATGCTAATTGGCAATCAGTCTCTCACTGCAAATAAGCAGATTTTGATAATCCAACCTTGAAGTTACCACCTGAGATGTCATGGTCAATTAGTAAAAGCTCTAGGAGTAATTGAAACATTATACAGTACTTCTTCTGTCTCTCCTCTAACAGATAATCTATCAGGGCAACCAGGTGTCTTCTTCCAAATCAGAGTCTAAATCCTAAAGATTGAGATAACAGGACTTGAAAGTTAAATATGTGGACATACTCCCCATAATGTATTCTCCCAGTTTTTGTAAGCTAATGGTCAGTTTTAAAAGCAGCTTCTTTCAGCTGTGGAGAAGACTATAATGTTGAGTGAAATGAAGCTTCAGCTGTATCTCTGCATTAAGGTCCAGGTCTTTGAGGTTGGAGGATGGAGGATGGAATCAGTTGCCCTGGACTTGACAACATATGGACTGTTAATATTTTTAGATTTACACTTATTAGTTTATACTTCTAGTCAGCAGAAGAGGAGCTGTTGTGAGGAGTGCATCAATACTTAACATCTTTCATTCTTGTTTCATTAACTAGTTTCTCCGTTTTGTATAAAAGCAGCATCATGAATTCTGTCATCATGAAAACAGAAGAGCTAAATGTTTCTTTGTGAATCAGATGCACATTCATGGGTGAAAGATAGAACTGGTAACTCTATCATATGATTTCCAGCTTCATCAGATGTTTTTCCTCTTTCAATGTCATGAGGTCTCTTGTAATCCCTAAACACGTGGCCTTTACATGGTACATGTTTTATTGCTGAATTTCATTCTGCTTTCATCATTGTAGATGTTGAGATCATCCCAATTCAGGCGAAATGTTTCTGGCTTCCTCTGTGACTTATCATCTCTTCAAGTGATTACGTAATATTCCCAAAGTCATTAATAATGTTAATCATAACTAATCCAGGATTTTCCTGACAGTTCCTTAGAGATGGCTATGAACAGCATTTCTCTTGTTTGGAGTTGCTACAACTTTTCAATGCTAAAGTTAAACATGACAACATAAGCATGCATTTAAAGTGTCTGCATCAGTTGTTATAAAATGGCCTTAAACTCCCCTTGTCATCCTAAACCAGAGATATAAAACTGAAGGATAAAGTACTATGTTTGGGCTTCAGAAAACTTGTGTGCAGTCCCAGAATCCTTCCAAAATTTGCTATCAAATTCTAAATTCCAATGTGTAAGAGTAACAGAGGCCCTTTATGTTTGTCTTACCTGAGAAGAAACAGATTGAGGGGAAAGTGATTGCACATCACTGCAACATGTTAGCAACAAAAACATAATAGAATGGAATAGAATAGAATAGAATAGAATAGAATAAAATAGAATAGAATAGAATAGAATAGAATGGAATGGAATGGAATAGAATAAAATAGAATAGAATAGAATTCTTTATTGGTCAAGTATGATTGGACTCACAAGTAATAAATGGGAAGAAATAGATAGTAGTAAAGAATAGAAGAATATTAGTAATACAGTCTTAGTAAATAATTTGACAGTGTTACGGGAATTAGTTGTTAAACCGAGTGATGGCATTAAGCAGAGTGATGGCAATATGTTTCATTTCTATTCTATTCTTCTTTCAAGATTGTGGTCATGTGTTTTTATGGAACATGTGTTGTGTTACACTAACCTTAATGTTTCTAATCACTAATATTGAGAGATGGTAGCCTAATAATTTAATTAAACATAAATTTAGATATATGTGTACTTTCTTTTTTTTTTATTGTTATTTTTTTCAACATTTAAAATCACATAACAACTTTTACAGCATCCTAATTTCAACTTTCCTAATATATATATTGTGTGTATAGAGGGCAGTTACATTCTGGTGTTTTCCTTAGAACAAGACACATCTAACAAACTATTGCAGGCAAAAGCGCTCCTAAGTCATTCTCCAGTGATTTTCTAAACCCAGCATTTATTGCATATGTCATGTTTTGGCTAGTCAATGATAATTTTAATTTAATATCAATAGTGTCAGCAGACATGACATTTTGATTGAGATCCTTCATGCCAGAACCCAGAAACTGATTAAAAATATTTAAGAATATCCACTATCCCTAATAGTGCATTTATTTCACAATCTAGATTTGGTATTATCTAAGACATTGTATGTAGACTAATTTTTTTTCTAGAAGTCTGCCCTTTATTAGTAGATTATTAATGTCATGTTTGAGTCATCCAGGTTCTGAAACTGCCTATTTTTATAATTTTTCCTAAAACATAGAATACTTTCCTTAATGAATCTCAGAAACATTGCACTAATCAAAAGAATTCAATCTCAGAGGATGTATTGGTCAGACTTTTCTGACCTAACAGATAAATCTAAATTACAGTTCTGGGTTCCAATAGAGATAATGAATGACTTTATGGCTCACAGATGCTCATTACACTCTTCTGAGTTCCCATTCTTCTTCAATAGTCATAAGGAGCTTCACCATGTACATGTTGCTTTATTATCTGCATTTCCCAGAATGTTTGTCTGTAAGGTACCATTGTTAAAATTAAAGGACCAGCTGGAAGAGCAGTTCATTTTAAGTATCTAAAATAGATTAAGAAAAATAAGTATTAATGCTAGCTATCTGCAATGAATCCAATTGTAGCTTAAATAGATTAAGAAAGTTAGGAATGTAAGAACTTGCCTTATAACATTGGGTGTTCGGTTCAGTATTATCTTTCCTGGCTGACAGCTGCTTTCCAGAGACATAAACTAAGTAAAGATTTATACCAGATGGTATGTAAAAAAAAACTTTTTTGTAAACTGTAAATGGCAAAGAATGAATCTGGGAATGTCTCCAAGTAAAGCCATGTTTGTGAATAGTTTCTTCTCGAGTTTGTTTGTTTGTTTATTAAATTTATATAGCTGCCAGAGGAAATCTGGGCAGTAAATACAATAAAAACACAGTACATTAAAAAGGCAATTTAAAACAATAAACAACCCTGAGGCCATTATAGTGCTCACTATACACAAACCACCCCATGCCAAGTCTATCTATATACTGACTCCACATGAGGAAAAAGCCAGGTCTTCAGAGCTTTCCTGAAAGCTAACTGAGTCCGGATCATTCATATCTCTGGATGACATGAAGGCGTACTTCCAATGGCATTGTTTGACCAAGAGGACCTGGTGTATCCCCGTCCTGCCAGATCGAGTAAAATGGAAAAAAATCATTAGGATAGTTAGGTAGATTAGGATAATCCCATAAGTAATCTGACCTATGTCATTTAAGATTTGAAATGTGATAACTAGAACCTTAAATTACATCTGGAAATCTACTGAGAGATCATGCAGTAATGTTGTTACATGGGAGATGATGAAGGTGTGAGGGATAATGAGCAGTTTTCCCAATCTAGAAAAGTGAACAATAGATACACAAACTGTATCTATTCAAAGACCATAGTTGGCATCACCGCAACCTGTTCTTTGAAGAAGTAAATGATGTATCATCACTATACTGATGGTACTCAACCCCATGCCAAGGGAACCTAATCCAGTAGTTTCATGTAGATATTAAATAGGAAATGGAAGAGACTTAATACTTAATATGGGCACCCCATAGAGCAGGGACAAAGAATCAACTTGGGTGTGATCCAATCCAAGGTCAATATTACCTGTTCATTCCAGGAGCTTCAAGAACTATTTATTTTTATTTACTTATTTATTTGTATGTATCTATCCCAAATTCCATCTGTTACTTCATTAAGTTCATCAGATACTGATGGACTGATTAAATAGATTTCTTATCACTCTAGTGGAGAGTAGTCGCAGAACACATCAAAGCAAACAGGAAATGAGCCCATACCCATGACAAGGGTCTAATGACAATATATCCCAAGTTGTCGAAGATTCTGTTTTTTAAAAATATTATGGTTTTGCAAAACAAATTAACATAATTGTTCCTGTAATGCTTTTAAATACTTAAACAACTTTTAATTTCTATTATAACCCTAAAATTCTACACATTTGAATTTTGTAAGCAAAACTCTGAACTATAATTCAGGATTAATGATTTACGAAACAATGATCTATATTTAACTGAATGGTTGGGGTTAAAGTCAAGCTTAATTCCTGGTGATAAAATAAACAATCTATGTATTTATTGGCAACTATGTGGATGTAGTCTGTATAGTCTGCTTCTATTACTTTTTTCAATCTCTGGGAGTTTTTTTCAACTTCTCTATTTAAGCTAAACTATAGATTTTCTGGTTGTTTCTCATTTTAATACTCCCAGGTTTAACATTTTGTTTTTGGAGATTGGCCAAGGTTGACTTGATGTTCCTTCATACTGTGAAGGATGAAATTAATAGGATTTATACAGAACTGTTAGAAGACGAACTTTGCAAAGTGGTTCTCCAAATGGTTTAACACAGTTCTAGAAATAGAAATAACCCTAGGCTGTCTTATGTAAATCAGTACACATCAGACAACGTGCTCTATGTTATTTGTATTATACTTGAGCTAAATAAAGCAAAAGCACCAGAGATTCACTGCTGGATTAAGAATGACAAAATCCAGGCTCTTTTAGATCTCGGACCATGAGCCACACTCTTTCTCAGCCTCTGCTCAAGGAATGTAGAGCTAGCCTTGGAGACAGGAAACATATGAGTGAACTATTAGGAGGAGATTTGCAGAGAAGATTATACAGTGCTGAGAAAAAGGAGAGAAAGAAACTGAAAATAAACCCATCTTGGGTTTCTTTAGTAAAATGGGACAGAGAGAGATGCTTAATTCCTAATTCATCTAAAGGGCAAGTATGGTTTTCATGATAATGAACCTCATGACATAGACCTATATATACATGATTTTATTGTGAGGTCTATAAATTATATTTCACTAATTTGTCATAGTAATTGAAGTATACAAAGTACTTTTCCTCTAACATTATTATTTTGAAGTCTGATAAAAAATCATTTGTATCTTTTTACTTGCAGTTGGAGAAGAAGTTACTGCAATCTAAATTATTTTATATTTTCTTTACAGTAAGGCTAATTGTCTCACCCTGTTTGTTGGTTTGTTTGTTTGTTTGTTTGTTCTCAGTTGCTATTTTGCAGTTGATCAATTGCAAGAACACTATGAAAAAAGTTATCCATACACAATCAGCAAAACAGCCCAAACTATGTCATCCATCAACATGGACATTGCAATTTGCCCTCTATTTTCTCATAAATCAAGTCATAATCCCACAAGGAAGAAGAACAGTTCATGAAGAGTCAAGATGGCAACATTTATCGGCAGAGTGAGAGAAATGTTCCCTCTAGGATACAGTAATTATTCTGACTCAATGAGAAATAAAGAGAAGAGATGGTAGTGAAAACCTGGAGAGTGTCTGCTTCACTTCATTACTATTCCCAAGACTAAAGACACACATATGATTTTTACTGAAAAGCCAATAATTCTGAATCTTGAGACAGGTGAAAACTTAAATGACATTTGCAAATTCTGATTTATGTTCCTGCTTAACTCTGAAACATGCTTGTGATGTAGTTCTACAAACTTACTCAGATTAGTGGTCAATGTCTATGTATTTGCAATGGTTTATTTCAAGATTTTTACTAATCTTGTTTTATAACTAAGGACTTTTGATACTAATTTATAGAAATATAAAGATATAAAAATATCTTTTATTTATCAAGCAAAACTAATTATTTTTCTGCTCATGTTTGAATTTCTTCCTATGTGGAAATGCTGTATTAGATGGAAAACTTTTCAAATAATATTGTGAGGGATTCCAAAACATCACACCTATTTAGTTTTGTGAACTTTTGAGTTATACTGCCTTTCTGGAAACTTCTTCACAAAAGCAAGGCCACCATCTCATTGGTAAACGTGTAGCCTCTATTACTTTTTCAGCAAATTAATAAATATATTGGTTCAGTTACACTACTTTAGTGCAAGATTATAAAAAATATACATAAACATGGCATTTCATTTGACTACAAAAACAACCATCTATATTGATTCCTGACTACATAAAAAGGGATATTAAAAGACTAAATGAATTGGACTAGATGGGTTTGGATTGGACTGGATGAACTATTGTACATGGGTAAATCATATTGATAAATTAATGTTAAAAAGTGATCATGAAATGCCATATCAATAAACCATCCAAAATTATCTGGGTCAATCACCAGGACCAGAAATTTAGCCTTCTGAGCTTTCAGACTCGTGCTGGAGTGCATCCAGGGCACTTCTCAAATTCAAGCAGAATTTGTCCAAACTTAGACAATATTATTCTACAATTTTCCATAAACTGTCCATCATCATCTTATTTGTTATTGATAAATATTAATCACTTTTAAACACAGATCACATTTCACAGCAGTGAAAATCTTTGAAATAAATATATTTAGAACAGATCAGCAAATTATTGTCTTAACTTTTCTAATCTTTCAAAATTATCTGACTTCAGATTTAGCTCATGATAACACATTTCCTTCCAAATTATTTTTTAAAGGAAAGGTTTACAAACTTTGAACATACTAATGGAAAAAGGCATTTTTTATTGTTGTTTTAGCATTGTTTTCCATTTATGAACATACTTTTTTATGGCTTGGAAATATTAGTCCTGAGAAGTGTGTGTTCTTTGATAACAAGGTGAACATGAGTAAGTAATGTGAGAGAACTATTAGATTGGCTAACATGATTCTTGGCTTCAATAGAAGCAGGATTCATGGCTAAATTAGAAGAAAAAGACGTAGGAAGTAATTATTCATCTGTATTCAGTACTGGTGAGATTACATCTTTACTACAGTACTGAACATACAAGGTTATTGACATATTACGACAGATTCAGAGGAAGCAATAAAGATGGTAGATGTCCTTTATGCACTGTTCTTGATGGTAGCCTGGGGAATTTGGGATATATCGTATGGAGAAAATAAGACTGAGAAGAGACATAGCAGTCATGTTTATGTACAGCAAAACTACTAAGAAAGATTGTCAATAACTATTTTCCTTGGCCATAGAAACTAGGACCAGAACTAGTGAGCATAAATTGAGCCACCTAGGTTTTATTTAAATATAAAAAAAACTTCTTGATGGCAAGAGCTGAAACTGTGGAATACTCTACTTTAGACTTTACAGATTTTTCCTTTCTAGGCATTTTTTGAAGGCCCGGAGAACTACAATTCATGGATGGTTTAATTGGTTTTCCTGCAGACTGCAGAGGGTTGAAATGAGCATTATGTCCTTGGTATTGTAAGTTTCTATGATTGTATGGGTACACTTTGAGCTATAACAAGTACTGTAATGAGTGATCAAAGCAAGGCTATAATTTAATTTTGACTTTATATTATTATTCCAAATTATTTTATAATATTAGTTTTCTGTCACATTAAAATTATTACTTCATAACTCTTCGAAAGGTTTCAGATGTTCAGACTTAATTATATTTTTTTCAGCACTATTCTGAATCTCTTAGGGAAAAAAAGCTATGAAAGATGAAGAATTAAGTCCAGGTAAACTTCTAAAAATCTTTCAGGAAAGCCTTCAATAAAGCTAGAAATCTTAAGAGGCACTTGGGATACAGAAACTGGAAAGAAATTTGGCAGAGGAAGAAAGTGAAATAAGCAAGGTGTTCTTTTCAACTTATATGGATTGATGTGGAGAAAAAAAATCAAGATACAATGATCTACAGTATCCTGCTTCTGAAAATGTCCTACTGATATCTATTTCAAATTCCGATTCTTCAGCATTATTGAAGTTGCTTGTTATTCAGAAACTCAAGTGTGCTACAGAAAGTTCTTTCTCTTTTTTACATGCTTGTATTTTGTTGTTACAATCAGTATATGTGGTTGGAAACAATCAGTGGAGAGAACAGAACATATAAAGTTGGATAAATTGTAATTTCAGTCGGAGCTGTTATTAAGCAAAGTTATGTTAAATTGCTCTTGGGAATTGTGAATAAAAGAATAAACATGCTTAATCATGTAACTCTGAGAACAAAGGCTACATTTCTTCAAAGTTCTTCGCTTTTATTTTCATATACTACAAGACTGTCTCTAAGGTTTGTGGTTCACTTATACCCAAGTACCACTTGGCAATGTTCCAGTTACATATATGGATTTAGATTTTTCTTCCTACTCCCTTTAAATTGGTCTCTTTTCTTTGTATACCATGGTTTTCCATTTATTGTCTTCAAGGAAGGAGGATCCTTTCTATTGCTCCTATTTCTCAAGCTGCCATGTTTTTTTCAGGTAAGCCATCAAAATTCATCCTGTTTTCCCAGAACTATCATTCATAGGGACACAAACATTTATTTTTTCACAATTGCTTTCTCTTACTCTTTGAGCAGCGGAACATATGAAAAACAAACTTTTTGTGTTTTTTGAAAAAGTATAAAGATTAAGAATTTAGGTTAGGAATTTTTTTAGAAGAGTATGTAAGAGTGCAGATTTCTATAACCTGAGCACAGGCAAAGTAGCACAATAAAAAAATTACAGTGTTAATAAATTTTTACACAATCCTGTGCAAAACCCTGCGACAGTAGGATGGAGGAGGCAATGCATGAAAAGTAGTACAAGACACATCCTTATTTTATTATAGATTATTTCTCCTGACAATGGAAGTATGTAGGAAGTATTCCGCGATAATCCTAGAAAGTGAAGTGAGTAACAAGATGGTGTTGTATCTTTTTCATTATGAAAGTGCTGTTTTTGCTAAAAGTTTTCTGTTAAAGAAATGGTCATAAATAAAACTGGACTTAAAACTAGAAAAACTAGTAGGGATACAGAAATTACTTTTGTTTGTAGGTATTTTCCAGTGTGGCTTATTGAGTTTTTTTTAATTCAACAGTACTTTCCTTTTTTCAGTCAATATAAGTGTTATTTTGAAAATTACCATTATTTGCTTCAGGAGATGCTCCATCACGATGTCAGAAAAAAATATCAGTTAAAAACCAAAACAAATTTAAAGATGTGTTCTTTTAAATCCTTCATCTTTAGAAGCTGTGTAAGTCTGCAAAAGTGAAGCATTTGACAAGAAATATAGACACCATTTCTGGATCTTACATTCTCCTAATTTATCCCCTTGGCCATGCCAATGAAGAGCCAAACTGATCATCAGTGGGCAAACGTTTAAAGAGTGTTTTCTAAATAAACAGCAATTTCTTACAATAAGCTTCTTCACTTTGCATTACTAATCAGCAGGGCTTTTAATGTTCCTAAAAACAAAATGGATTTGGTCGGTGCATTTAAACTGAAACCTGGAAATATTGGTAATCTTTTGCTTTCATTTATTCAATTTACAAAAGGCCTTCAAACAAACATGTGGCATCAGACAAACACCTGGCAATGCAGCTGTAGTCTTTGCAATTGGAATAACAAGTACATAAGACGAATCCTTTTTTCTCGCCCTTTCCATTGCTCATGAAAGCTGAGGGAGATAAGATAGATCCTTGGATACATCTAGCCGTAAAAAATATTTTTGTTCATTCCTTCTCTGGCATTATTTTTTTTTGCACAGTATAAACAGCTATACGGAATAGATATTTTGCAGCTTCCATTTCTCTAGTGCAGTGTTTCTCGATCTTGGAAACTTTAAAATGTGTGGATTTCAATTCCTAGAATTATGGGAAGTCCACATATCACTGTTGAACAACTGGAGTGACACAATATATCTGTTTTGGCTTCTCTTCCATGATAAAAAAAATCTTCATCAAGAATATCATGTCTCCCCTTGTGTTGGGAGAAGTGAGACTGTATACATTGCAGCTTGATGAAAACAGAGTTTGAGCCTGAAATTATATTTGAGTCTTTATGCTTTATGAAAGTTAGTCAAAAAAACTGTCATAGACCCTTAAGAAGCATGTAAAAGAAAGGTGCATTTCAAATGTAAGAAGAACATTCGCATTTAGCACAGATGATTATTGCTGAAAAGAGAGAGGAATAAAAAATTAAAGACTTCATGTAAAAATGCATTTGCTTAGGTATATAGGTAAACATGTCCCTGCTCTCTAATGCATACAGCAAACATTATGAAGATATATAAGACAAGTGTTACTTGTAAAACATTTTTGCAATAATTTTTATTAATTACAAACTACAATGATTAAAATAATATAAACTTAGAAAAATATAAAGAAGTAAAGAATGACCAAAGACAGGGGAGAAAATGCACCAAATGATACAGTGCTTTGAGCAATCCTGTAGCCTGTCTGTTGTCCCTGTCATAAGATTTGTAGGTCGGTCTCAGCCACTCACAGGGGTTAAAGGCCATAGGCCGTGACCTGTTGATTTACCAAAGTATGATCAACCCACACAAATTATAAGCGTAAGAGAGTCCTGACAACTTCAATATGATAAGCAATGAGAGCAATTATTTGTGACATGTGAAACCAGTGTGAAAGCATAATTCTGTCACTGCATGACAAGGCATTATTAGCAGGGCAGGCAGCAGCTTGAAGGGGAAATGGCTTTCAAAAACTCAGGGAAAAAGAAGAAGGCAGAGAATAACTGAGCTAGTCTAACAAATTGGGTCATAGCTTAGCTCCTCTGAGTAATGGGCTTTATACTTAGTGGAGAGGGGGGAAGAATGAAAAGAAAGGAAATTGAAGGCAGGAGCTTACTGAAGACTTACTGAAGTCATTACACATATTGTTGGATGCATATTTGTAAAAACTTATCTTTGTTTACAAATTTGCAAGCAAACCTATTTTACATTTAAGCAATTTATACTTTATGGACAAGCCTGGATCTATGGAAATAGAAATAGTTTGTTCAAACAGAAATACTGAATTTCTGAAGAGAAAACTACGAGGAAACTTTAGGGGGTGGAGAAAGTCCCACCATTCAATTTTACAAAAGCTCCTAACCTACTAGAAATAGATTTTCAAGCTTTTTCTGGTCTTGGCTGTACACAAGTAACGTCCTACATTTGATATGAGCGACTGTACAATTTTAGATCACTGCTAAATTATTTTTTTCTCACTTAAAAAAAGGAAATAAAAGGAAAAGTAGCCCATTCTTTTAGTTGCATAAATGTCCTGATTGCAGGTGGAGGTTTTTTATATAGAGCATTGACAAATATAATTATTGTAGCAATGTCAGTTACCGTATTTTTCGGACTATAAGATGCACCTGAATATAAGACGCACCTGAGTTTTTGGGGAGGAAAATAGGGGAAAAATCTGCCTACCACGTATTCATCTGG
>JANHFT010006152.1:14039-35547 GCA_032467955.1 Pseudoxenodon macrops | reverse complement strand
AAACCAGACAGTTATGGAGGTGCAGATGACAAACTCAATAATTCCTCTGTAGAACTGTATCAGCAGCTCCTTGGGCACTTTGAGCTTTTTGACTTGGCACAGAAAGAACATTCTTTGTTGTTCTTTTTTGATGACATTTTTGATGTTAGGTGTCCATTTTAGGTCTTGAGATATGATGGAACATAAAAATTTGAAGGTCTCTACTGTTGATACTGTGTTGTCTAGTATTGTAAGAGGTGGTAGTATAGGAGGTTTTCTTTTAAAATCCACCACCATTTCTACAGTTTTGAGTGTATTTAGTTTAATATTGTTCTGGTTGCACCACAAGGCTAGTTGTTTAACCTCCCTTCTGTATGCAGATTCATCATTGTCTTGAATGAGACCAATCATTGTTGTATAATCTGCAAACCTCAGTATTTTAATAGAGGGATCTTTTGATATGCAGTCATTGATGTATAGAGAGAAGTGGAGAGAACACACAGCCCCTGGGGAGCTCCTGTGTTAATTGTGCAGTTATCTGATGTGATTTTGCCTAGCTTCACTTGCTGCTTCCTATCTGTTAGGAAGCTTATGATCCTTTTACAAGTGTGGTCAGGTACAGCTAGTTGGTTTAGTTTAGTTAGAAGAATGTCCGGAATGATGGTATTGCATGCTGAGCTAAAGTCTACAAAGATGACCCTTGGACAGATCTTTGGAGATTCAAGATGTCGTAGGATATAGTGCAGAGTCAACATCATCTGTCAATCTATTTGCTCAATAGGCAAATTGCAAGGGGTCTAACTGCAGATCCATGATGGTTCTCAGGTGGCCGAGCACTAGTCTTTCAAAGGTCTTCATAACTACAAATGTTAGAGCAACCGGTCTGAAGTCATTCAGTTCCTTGATGTAGGATTTCTTTGGCACTGTGATGATAGTAGAGCATTTGAAACAAGAAGGTACATGCCACATCTCTAGTGACTTATTAAAGATGGGGGTGAAGATGAGGCTCACAAGTTTTTAAGCAGGTTTTTAAGTAAGAAGAAGTTGGTGGTTTTCTTGGCTTTTGTCTGTGAAATAGGCTTTGCACCTCATTCTCTGCAATCACCGGAGATGGTAGCCTAATGGGATAGGATAGGTTGGAGTCTTAGCTATTGATGGTGTGTCTGAGATTGGGATTGTGGAGATGGGTGGCAGTAGTTTTCTCTCAAACCTGCAGTAAAACACATTCAGGTCATCTGCCGGTTGTTGATTTCCTTCAGCTTGAGAAGAAAGTTTGCTGTAATATTTTTAAGGGTTTTCCACATGTTTGCTGGTTCATTTATTGAGAACTGATTCCTTAGCTTTTCAGAGTAGGTTCTTTTTTCTGCTCTGATCTCCCTTGTTAATACATTTCTGGCCTGATTGTACAGCATTATATCCTTTTCTGTACGCTTCCTCTTTGGAACGACATAGCTGCTTAAGTTTAGCTGTGAACTAAGGTTTATTGTTACTGTATATTTACAGGTTTCTGTTTGGCACACATAGGTATTCACAAAAACTGACATATGATGTTACAGTATTTGTAAATTCATCCAAATATGCAGAGGTATATTCCAAAACATTACAATTGAGGCAAGCCTGTAGCTTTAGCTTTGCTTTCTGAGTCCAAATCCTCACTGATTTAATTGTTGGACTCATGGTTTTAAGTCTTTGTCTGTAAGCAGGTACAAGGTGAATCATGCAATGATCAGAGTGTCCCACAGCTGCTCATGGTTAAGACCAATAAGCATATTTTAATGTTATGCAGCAATGTGAGACAATTGACATGCGGAAAATATTTTGGTAGTTTTTTCCTTAAGTCTACTTTGTTTAAATATCCCAAAATATTGGAAGAGAGTCTGTGTATTTAACTTCAGCCCATATAATCTGCTCAGCTAGAGTTTGTAACGCATTGTTTACATAGCAATAAGGAGAAATGAGGAAAACTCATTTGGGGAATAATATAGTTTGCAATTAATAATTAATGTCTCTAAGTCAACATCACAGAATTTCTTTAGTATAGTTATATCTCTGGACCAGCGGTCATTGATATATAAACATAAACTTCCTCCCTTCTTTTTACCAGATGTGTCTGCAATTTTGTCTTATAGTTGTATCTGAAATCCTGGAATATACAAGATGTTATCATCAATTGACTCATTTAGCCAAGTTTCAGTGAAGCATAGAGCTGCTAAGTTGTAAAAATCAGAATTGCATCTATTTAAAAGAAGTACAATTCATCCATCGCATTAGAGAGTGAGCATAAATTAGTCAGAAAGAGTCAGGGGAGAGGGGTTTTTAGCCCATGTTTCTTAGTCTATTCAAAATTCCCGCTCGCTTATCCTTTTTTTTTGCCTTGAGCATCTCTTCCTTTTGTTCTTGTTTATGCATTGTTCAGAGGAAGTTGTTTCTTCCTGTGTTAGAAACTCCTCTGCATTTGTAAAGACGGGATAGGGGGTGAAGTCACAGAAAGCTGTTCATCAAAGAAAAATATTGCTGGATCCTTAGTCATTGGTTTCTTGAGTATGAAATTCGTAGTAAATCACAAAGAATGATAAAAAATAGGAAAACTATCAGAGAGCATTTCACCAAGGCTGCTGTATTTATTTATTTATTTATTTATTGCATCTTGGCAATAAATAAATAGTACTAGCACTTCACTAAACTAATGTTTTGCAAAAGCTGCCTATCTAAATAAATCAGCAGTGTCATTTGGTACCATCAAGTTTAATTAAATACTTACAGTTTTAATATTTAGCAATTGCAAATTAGAAGGGAATAAAATCTATTGAACTAAGAGGTATACTGTAGATGTGGTTTATTCTTATCTATATACACCATGTTGGCTTTGTTAGAATCTTTTATACAGCTTTGTTTGCTGAAACCAAATTAAGTTTTCAGCAAATAGTTTTAAATCCTATAATTTAAATAGAAATAACTATAAATTGGATGTACATAACACAGTAAACTCTGATTTAGTTCATTCTAAGCTTAGTGTGATATATGTTTTGACATTATAGCTTACCATTGTAAAATAGACAGCTATATCTCATTGAGCCTGTCATGGTTTAAATTAAGTGTAGATGGAGCTAAACTGTACTGTTATATTTCTCAGAATGTACATTTTAAGAATCTTGTTCTTATTCTATACAGAAACTATTATCAAGATGTCGCAAAGGTGCTTTTTCAAAAGGCAATTTTTTTTGAAGAAGTTTTGGGATAAAAGAGGCCATCTATGTTAAAACAGAACAGTCCTCCCTCAATAGAGAGGGAGAGATATGACCTATCTCCTGTTTACCACACAGTCCTTTCAGTAGTTTCAAGAAGGTTCTACACCCATCTGCAGTCGGATTCAGGTGACCCTGAGGGCACAGATAAACCCCAAGGTACCTAAACAACTCTCAGAGAGTTAATGACCAACTTTCAAAGTGCTAACAACCAGATAAGTGCAAGGAGTCTAAATCCTTCCATTCCCCAGCTTTCAATCAGAACTGAGGCTACTTCTTGGATGAGAAGTGAACTGTCTTCAGTGAAAACACAACAAAAGTTCAGTTGCTTTTTTTTAAAAGCACCTTTGGACAACCATGACCCATAAGAATCTCCATAAATATTTAAACCATTCTACATTTAATGCATTTTTAATTGTCTATTAAATATGTGACATTTTTGATAAAAGGGAGAAAGAAAGATGGAAGGGTGCAATTTTATCTGGCAGATGACTAACTTGTTAGGTAGCAGTTATAATGCCAGGTTTTCAGAGTAATGTTTCAAAGTTCATAGAGCTGAAAAGCACATTACACCAAGAACTTAGCACTTGTGCAGGAGGTTCTTGGTGGTTGTGTCCTATTATTACTGGATGAAAAAAAGCAGCCAGCACTACAGTATAAAACAACAATGTCTATGCATAATTATGTATTAATAATTGTGAGCTTGCTTCTGTATGTTTAAACCTTTTGAATAAATACAAAATTACTGTTAAAAAAAAGAATCTCCATAAATATTTTCAAAGTGATTTATCGAAATGCTTATCTACACTCAAGTCATCTAAGTAGAATATAGACTATGCACCATGGTCTTCTGAGAAAGTTTCTGATTTACAGCCTATCCTGAGAAAATAACCAAAAACATACCCTGTCCCCAATTTACCCATTTTACTTTTAAAGATGTATTGACCTATCAAAGCATTTGAAGGAAGCCTCTCCACCCCACCCCACGCAATAATGAGCACCGGATTCTGCTAAAAATATGAGATGAGTTTCAAGTCACGAAAGCATATTGCTGCTTATAATCACCATCCCTCAATAAGCAATTTATGGAATATTTCTTTAAATGTTATTTGATTTGATACTACCATTTTTTCCTCCAAACGTATTTTCTGATGTTCTTATTTAATAATGACATTTCAGTACAAAGACATAAAAATATCCAAATGTTTTTAATCTTCAAGTAACCTGTGGTAAGTCTGCTAGCTATAAAATAATAATAATACTGTTTTGGATTTCTACAGCTAAATTAAAGAAGAAATTACTCTAGGGGATCATTATACTTAATTTCACCTTGTACTGTCCTGAAAACAAAATACAAGATTTGATGTGAATGTAGAATATAAGATTTAATATCTCTCTTTTTCATTTAAGCAAATATACTAAAACTCCCTATATTGGAGATTGTATCCTAATTGCCAAGACAACTGTTATAGATAATGACCTATATTATGATAAACTGGAATTTGTGTAGATAGAATCCTTTTGGAAATGGAAAAAGAAGAAAAAGCATATAGCAAATGCATTATTGAAAAATACATTTTCAAAAGAAAACACAATTTGTTATAAGGAAGAATTGGCAGGAAATGTAAAAAAAGTCCTTTGTTATAACTTGTCTGATATCAAGAAGGAAGGAAGATGTGTAGCTGAATGTAGCCATTCTACCTTTATCTTGTTTTCAAAATACAGATGTCACACTTTGGTTCTTAGTGACAGGTATCTAAGGTTAATAATGATAGAAGATTATAATGATAGAGGACCAGTCTATAGAACTGAGACTTCTGTTTCTCAGTTCCAACTTTTCAATATAGTCTGTTAGATATATTATAATTTGGAGGCTGGCCTGAAATTCTTGCCCAGCTTTCTAGTGAGGAAGATTGGAATTATCTCAAACATGTGTCAAAGAAAGGGAATTTTCAATGGTCAAAATAATCAATACAGCAAAAAGAGAAGAACCTCCCCAACAACTATGGTTTTTCAAAGCAAACTCTTGGATAGGTTGCTGTTCCTACAGTACTGGTAATCTTGCTACATCTTCCAATCAAGTGATTTCTGCCTCTCTGTCCCAATCCCATTTTTATCTTCTACAACTAGTGTGAAATTTTGATAAAAAGAGTGAAAGACTTCATACTTTCTAGAGCAGGAGTGTCAAACTCGCATTGTCACAGCGGCATCACATGACATATTGCTAAACTGGGCAGGGGTAGGGCAAGCACAACCGGCCTGCGGTCATGAGTTTAACACTCCTGTTCAAGAGAGAAGACAAATTTAGAAAGACAATGGTTTTCACTGTATCTGCCCTTTTCCTTATACCTTTACATAGCTGTCCCCAATGGCCCAGCCTCTTCCTACCCCAAAATGACAGTAACATTTTTGGAGAAAAATTACTAAAGGGACAGCAGTTTATGAAATAACAAATCAAATATTAACAGGAATCCTTTCTTTTCCCTTCCCTAACACGGACCTTTAGGGAACAAAGAAGCTACAATCAAAGGTGACTCCTCCATCTCTTCAGTTCAGAAAAAAATATTTTATTGGCCATTAACAAGTGAAATAGTTGCATGTGCTAAAAGTATTCCTTGTATTTGTATGTGTGTTTATGTGTGAAGCTACATCTTAGAAATACTTTTCCTTCCTTGCTGTAGCCGAAAAGCTCAAAAATTCTGACTTTCTTTGTTGTGAGTATGTTTCGTTTTCTGCCCTCTTCTATAGCTGAATGCTATATAAAGTGTATAGAATGCTTAAAAACTTTTCCCATTTTCCATTTCTTCTCTGAACCCCTTGAACTCCAACTTCATCTTTAACTTACTGAATTAAATATGTTACCCTCTGAACTTCCTGTCTTTGTCACATTTTGCTGAATAATATGCTCACTTCTCATATTTTTAATTTGATTGCTTTGTAAGCTAGCATTAAACATTCTTTGTCCTAATTTCCCATAGATTGTCAACTGATTCATATTATTGTCTTTATATCATTTGTTTAATGTATTATGTAATTAATTGTATTGGTTGTGATTAATAATAGTTTAAATTGAATCCATAAGCTTCCTTGATTTTATATATAGTGTTAAGGTCCAGAGAGAACTTGGGCTACAACAAACACTGATTCAAAATATTATTTTCTCATTCCTTCCCAGTCCATCTACCATTTATTTACAAAGACTTTATCTTTAAAATCCTCCTCAACTTTCTTCTTTCTACTCCTTCATTTGCTGTCACTTGCTAATATCTTTTCTATCTTTTCCCAATCCCACTTTTCTTATAACTTCTCATCTCATACAAATTTCAAACTGTTCAATTTTCTACCATTCTCTTGCCTTTTAGTCTATTACCCCAACTGTCCAACCTTTCCCTATCATTCTCTCAATCTGAGATAATATTTCTCCATCTCACTTCTTCTTTGCTTTTCTTGTCTCTGCTTTCCCAAACCAAAATCTATTCCAAACTTTTTCCTCCTTTTAATCTTATATAGTGAAATGAACTAACTTACAGGAATGCAGATTCTGTCCGAAAACTACTTCCTAACTTTAGTTGTTTGTGCTTCCAAGAGTAATAACAATTTTCCATTCACATAATGTGTTCCAACAAATTCAAAAATAATCATTACAGAAGTTTTAATTCTTATGCTATGACACTGAGCAAAGGAATTGGCCTTAATGACATAATTGGTCCCTTCCCAAGATTATAAATTTGTGAGTCCAATCCTTATTGTAATTTTTCCTACCAGAAGATGTTTGTAGACTACCGGTTTACAAAGTACCAGGTCCAATTCTGTCACACTGCAGAAAATTTTTCATTCTGATAATGCTGTTTATAATAATGAATGGAGGATAAAATCAGATTTCTGTAGCAAATCTTTTGTAAGGAAGGAAGATAAAAATTAGTAGATTATGTACTATGAAAAGTGAATGGAGAAAATTCCACTGGTCCATTTCAGAATTGAATTGTATGTTGTATGATATTAAATATTGTGAAATGCTCTTGGGATCAAACATGATCTATGTCATCTAATTAGAGATAAAGCTACATAATATTTAACATCTCATTAATTTAAATACCTTGGGCTTTATCATTCCATATTACTTTTTTAGTAGAAGTCCTTATTGATATCAAAGAAGAGATAGTAGAATTAAAAAAGCCCTATAGCTAGAAGGATACATACACATAAGAGACAGAGAGAAAGGAAGGAAGGAAGGAAGAAAGGAAGGAAGGAAGGAAGAAAAAGAAAGAAAGAAAGAAAGATTGATAGATTATAGAACTCTAGGATGGATAATTATTTAGATAAATTAAAAAGATAAAATATGAAGGAAAGAATCCTGAAATTCACTGCTTTCCTGTATCTAATTTATCTTTTTTATTTTTTCTACATATTTGATATTCTACTCCATTTGTGTGAAAAATATTGCTGGAACTATGTTGATATTTTTTTTAAAGCAGAATTGTACAAGAAAAATTAGTGTTGAATATGCAGAATTAACAAAGGTGCATTCAACACTGGAGAGAACATATACAAGCACATGCACACACATATACACTTCTAAGGTATTTGCATGTATATGTGCCTGCCTGCCTTCCTGCCAAAGCCAACCTATGATACATTGGCTCATCATTTCAGAGATATTTCCTTACCTAAAATAATAAACTGACGGGCCATGGGTGAGGAAAAAAGCACTAGGAGCAGGAGTGATTTTTGACTTCCTGCTAGCCTCCCCATTGATTTTCCTTATGAAAAGCTAGTAGGGAGCTTTGGAAACAATATTCACATGATTGTGGTTGACTGCAGTGATATGACAGAGCTAAAGTAACAACATTGTCTAATTTCAATCCCACAGCAGTTGTGTGTTCTTTTGGTTACAGACCATTTAGATGCATTAATTCAAAAATTGTAGTCCTATGATGCACCATTTCATCCAGGTGAAGATTACAAACAGACAAACAGAAAAGTTTTAGTTATATGTTAAAGATATACTCTCAGTGTGATTGTGTGTTTGTTTGTTTGTGTGTGGCTGTATTGGGAGCATCTTGAGAATTATTTTCCTACAACCTTCTGCAGCTTGGCTAACAATTGATAAAGCAGCATAATCTGACATTCTTAGTTCTCTAATTTCATCATGAGAGAAATCAAGGAAGAGTTTTAATAGTTTATATTTTGAAAATAGATTTGGACCAGAAAGAAAGTGGTATTTTGTCTTATGTTATTAGCTTTATATCTTTTAAATTAATCTTTCAAATTATAAATCTGCAATTTAAAGGAGAAAATGCATATCATTTATATTTCCAGGTTTTCTCTATTAAACAAAGTTGTTAACAGGAATTCCCAGAGAAATCTTTTTAATGCAAATTTCCTGATGTAATTCACTCCAGTAAATATTTTCAATACAGGCTTTTAACATGTAAATTAACTGGCATAAGCTCTTTAATTACCCACTCTCTCTTTTGTATCAAACTTTGAGACATACATTCTTTTCCCAATGCTTTTCAAAAACTGCTGTGGGATTTTTGTATGGATTTTTAAATGGACAAACTTAGATGCTGTTAAATTTTATCCAATGCTTCTATTCCTAGTATGCATATTGCCAGATCAAGTAAATTTATTCCCACTGAACTTCATGGATTATTTATTTTGTAATACTGACTTTTGACTACTGATATTATTATTTAATCTATGCTATTACATCTACCAACTTTATAAGGCTTCATTATGGCCATAATAAAATGTATTCTCTTAATCCCTGAATCACCAGAATTGTCTGTTAACAGGTGAACTTTAGTCTGTTGGTTACAACTTTGGAAAATAAGTTTTTAAAAAAGCATATTGTAATTGTGTAAGATAATTCCATTTTCTTCTGTAGGAAGCCAAAATGACTATGGCCAAAAACTAAAAGGAAGGAATGAGGTCACTGCAAACTCAATGAGATGGAGACAGAATGGTGGGGAGGACTAGTTTATATTTCTGTTGAACATTTATGTTCTCTAGAATTGATCATAGAGCAAATCTCCAAAAGTTTGTGAGAGGAGGAGAAGGAAAGTAGAAGGTATTTGTCAGTAATTATTCAGTAATGCTTTTGACTGAGTCAAGTTGGCAGAGTTCTCAGCTTCATGATAACACATCATGAAGGTGGCTGGTGGTTCCCAGTCTGAGACTAGGTCAACATCAACATTATCATGAGTAATCGTAGATCACTCATACCGGTATAACAAGTTTCCATTCAGTTTTCCATTCAGTTTTACACAGCTGAAAGTGAATTCAGGTTGAATGTGCATTTGGTTGGGAATGAAAGAAAGACAATATCGTAAGACATGTCATTTAAAAACAGATAACAAAACATCTTCATACTACCATTAATGGGATGTGAGTTTAATACCAAACTCTGACACATATAGACCTAAATATTTAAATGTGCACCTACATTTCCCAGCAAATAGCATTCAAATAGCTTATACAAAACAAAACTCATTAAAGGCATCATAAAAACAAACCAATTAAGAACTTGAAGACAATTGAAAATTACAACCTATGTCTCTATTCATGTTTTATTTACAATGAAAAATAATTTAGAAAAACAGTGGGAACGTATAAACCTTTACTAATCACTTAAAACACTTAACAGAAGAATTTTAATGAGTTTCCGTTGGGGAAAAGTTTACATATAGACATAATCACACACTACTATTGTCTGTTTTCATCTCTGCCTGTGATATGATACCTGATTAACTTTCATGGGATTATATATTTCCTGTTTGAAAATTTTGGATGGATTTCTGGCATTCTTCATTCCAGAACATTGTGATTGTCTTCATAATATAATAATTATGTGAATTCTTCTTCTTTGGAGTACAATCTTCAAGAATTATAGTTCATGTACAAATTAAATTCTATTTCATCCTTGCTTATGGAAAAAAGAGATAAATGCCCTTAAACTGAGTTTATCTTATAGTGACTACATGCATACAACCTTGAGAGTATAATTGGCAACTGTATGGAAGAGTAGCTTGCAACAATTCTTCTTTACATTCATTCACAACTCTGATTTTTTTAAGCTTACTTGTACATACTGTATATTTGCTTATTTTTACTTTACAGATTCTATGCCACTTTTCACAAAGATTCTGGTAAAGAGATTTGAAACTTTAGCTGGGTTAGAGTACACTTTCATACTTGCCATTAAGTTTTTTAAAGTGGAAAATTAGGTCTGTTCCCAGTATCAAGCTTCAAATATTTCAAAGATTGACACCATCATTCAGAAGCTAATCTAGCCTAAGGGCTTGAAAAGACTATGTGCAATTTGGAATCATTAACCACAGTATGAGCATAATATTTTTATTACACCACTGTTGATTACACTGTTGAAAGTCTTATTTTTGATTATTACATAATCTCTTTATGAATGAGCAACAGGGGTAGGTTCTAACTTACCTCTCTGCCGGTTCTCTGCCGGTTCTCTGCCGGTTCATGGGCGCGCCATGTGCGCGCGCATGCACAATAGAAAAAAGCCCTGAAAAAATCCAAAAAGAAAGGTCAAAAACAAGATGGTGATGCATGCACAGTGCCAGAAACTCAGCTTCTGCACATGCGCAGAAGGAAAAAAATTTCCAAAAAATAATTTTAAAAATCTTTTTTTAAAAATTTTTTTTGATGGCAGCGCCCACGGAGTAGAACAGGCTCTGTGACGTCATCAGCAGCCTACTACCTACTTGGTAGAACCGGTCTGAACCGGTAGGAACCCACCTCTGATGAGCAACATTTAATTTTAAAAATAATGAACTTATTAAATAAACTTAGAGTTACCAAAGCATCCTATTTGGATTAATTAACATATTAACACAATTCATATACATTACAAATGAGTCACTAAGCCTTTGGACTAGACACCTTTCAGAATTTCATTTCTTGATTTTACAGGTTACTTGATTCTAAGGTTTTTTTATTTCTAAGCTACGGTAACTATCATTAACTAAAGCACAGTCTTATGTTTTCTCATAAATAAATTGTACTGAGTCACATTTGTTCTGAGTTGTAGTATTCGTGACACATGCAATAGGGCATGTAGTCTAAAACAGCAATATAGCATTTGAATACTGTATTCAGTTTTGGTCGTCACGATGTAAAAAAGATGTTGAGACTCTAGAAAGAGTGCAGAGAAGAAGAGCAACAAAGATGATTAGGGGACTGGAGGCTAAAACATATGAAGAATGGTTGCAGGAACTGGGTTTGGCTAGTTTAAGGAAAAGAAGGACTAGAGGAGACATGAGAGTAGTGTTCCAATATCTCAGGAGTTGCCACAAAGAAGAGGGAGTCAAGCTGTTCTCCAAAGCACCTGAGGGCAGAACAAGAAGCAATGGGTGGAAACTAATCAAGGAGAGAAGCAACTTAGAACTAAGGAGAAATTTCCTGACAGTTAGAACAATTAATCAGTGGAACAATTTGCCTCCAGAAGTTGTGGTGCTACAACACTGAACGTTTTTAAGAAGATATTGGATAACCATTTGTCTAAAGTGGTATAGGGTTTCCTGCCTAGGCTGGACTAGAAGACCTTCAAGGTTCCTTCCAATGCATTTGGTGCATCCAGTGCTATACAACTATTTTAGAAGCAGACCACTGAAAAGTTACTTTTTTTCAGCTCAAATACAATGTGCCTGTTTTATAGGGAAATCTAAGAAGATCTGAATCGGTGGCTTTTGTTGTGTTCCATATTCTTCATTAGCTATACTTTGGATGTGTTTTTTTTACACTAGCCTATGATGAAAAATGGGTTTCCATTTTCATGTTTTACTATAGGGGGGAAAAAAGGCATGACTTGAACGTTTGGTACTTTTTATGTTACTGCATCAACGTTTAGTTATTATAAATGAAAAGTGTTTGTTCCCGGCCTTGACAGTTGGTCACTGAAGGCCTTTTGCCAGTTCTCAACATGGTCTCAGTTCAATAACTTGAGTATTATTTTGCCATAAACACTTGAAGGTTCCACACAAAACCTATCTGGATAATAGCCAGACAGCCTGATCTCCAGAATTCTAAAGAAGTTCTCCTTGTGCCAGCATTTAACTGGCAGGAAGTATATGCATGTCTTTCCCTCCAGAGAAACTTTAAATCAGCACACTGTGCTGCAGGCAAGAAGGGAAAGAATGACTGAAACAAAGCATAGTTGTAACCCTATTATAGCCCACTGCAGTGAAATGTATTCCCTTCAAGAGCCACAGAATTGTATTATCCTGAGGCTTGTCTATTGTTCAGGAACAGGTAGAGCTTTTATTCTGATTTAGTCTTACTCCTAGTCTTGAAACAGGGCCTGGTGAAAGAGGTTCCTCCAGATTTTCAAGTGTGCCCAAAAGTAACCATACAAGAAAACACAAACCCAGATTATGATAAAATAATTTCCAGAATAGGGATACATATTTTACTACAATTGTCATGCATTTATAGGACTGGTTCACACAAATGAACCCATATACATAAGTGTGCACAGAGATCACATACACAGATATACTGACATATTTTTTGTGGAGGGAGAAGTGTTCTTTTTTGAAGAGGATTGTTGTATATAAAATATTTTTTTTAATTATTAAAAATAACAAATGATATTAGTGGGACCCCATGGATATAAAACTGAATACAATAGAAGCTGGCTGATTGGTTCACCCAATTTTACATTGGAATTCTTTGGGATGTGGAAACAGCTATGATTTGGAAAACAAAGTAAATCTGCATTTCTGCTTATAGTTTATTGTTGTTATTCATTGCATAGACTGATATGGATTTGGCATTTTTATCCATCTATTATGTCCTTCTCCAAGGACCTACTATAGGAATTTGTTATTTGGTGGTATTAAAAGTATCCTTGAAGGATGTGAACTGTTCCAAGTAAAGCTACCTTTTGTGTATGACTGGTTGTGATTTTGTCAATGGTGTTCAAGTAGTATTCCAAATGTTTTAGTATTGCACCCAAAGTGCCTGTTACCATTAATATTATCTTTTCTCACAATCATTCTACTTCTTTTTATTATTCCTTATGTTTTATGATTTTCTACAGTTCTTTACTTTTGTTCTGCTGACTCCAGGTACTTCTAGGCCCGCTATTTCACTATCCAAACCAGTAAGAATGGAGGAGAAGGGAAGAGCTTGAGCAAAGGGAAGGCTTACACCAGATTTGCTTCATGAAATGTTTGAGCAATTGGGCAGTAAATTTTCTGAATTACTTGTCACTAAATTGCCAGCTTTTGAAAACTTATCAGTTCAAAAGAAGAGATGAAAGGAGGATTTAAGAAGATGAAAAGTTCTAAAATAAATTGTGTCTGGAGATATAAAATAAATTAATGACAAAATGGAAATTCTGGAGCGTAAGACAGAAGTTATACATGGATAATTGAAAAGGGAACTATAGTAAATAATTTCCTCTATTGGAATTGAGAGTAAAGAAACTTTGAGACAGATCAATTCCAGAGGATTCTGGTGTAGATATTAGAGAAAAGATTATTAAAGTCTTAGCATTTTTTCATTGGGACATAATGGATACAGAGGCAGTAATTGATAAAAGTATATAGATTAGTTACAAGATTTTTGAGAATGAGAAATGTTCCAAGCCATGTTTGGGTGTACTTTTGGGTGTCAGAGAAAACTACACAAAACAGACAGGAAACTGAAAGCAATGATACTGAACTAGATGCTACAAACATCATTTTTTCTAAAAAAAATTAGTTTATAGATTACAATTGCTTAATGTGATAGATTATGAATGGACCTATGTTAAGAAGAAAACTTTCTGAATCTATAAAGGATTAAACTTGGAAAGGTACCTGGACCAGATGGATTATCAGAATTTTATTATGAATCCATTCATTTATTCATCCATTCATTTGTTCAATTTGTATAACAGCCTATTTCTAATAAATGACTCTTATTTGACAATGAATTTTTACAACATTTACAAACCATAAATTCTATCCTACTGGGATGAAACATGCCAGAGAATTGGAAAGAAGACAATATAGCATTGATACCTAAAGAGGGACATGATTTGACTTTAGTAGGAAAGTATAGTCCAATATCATTGCTAAACAATTACTACAAGTTATTCACAACAATTCTAGCTGATATACTGAAAATAATTTTGCAAGAATTTATGGATTTTTATTTAAAAGACAGTTAAAAAACAATGTTAGAAATGTGTTTGACATTTCTAACATTTCTAATATTTGGAGCAAAATAAACAAGCCACATTAATTTCCTTGGATGCAGAGAAGATTGCTTTAACAATTTGAAGTAGGCTTTTTCACGCAAGATTTTGGAAGATATGAATTTTAAAGACAAGTTTTTAAAATGGGTAAGATTGATTTACACTTGCACAAAGCACAAATAATTGTTAATGGAGATCCAGGATGATCTGATGTTGGTGACATATTAATGGCCAAATTAAAATATATTAGAACATTAGCAGGTTTCAAGATTAATAAACAGAAGATGAAGATGTTAACAAAAAGTTAAGATGTTAACAAAAATGTGAAAATAGAAAACTGAACAGAATTGATGAATAAAACTGATTTTAAGATTCAGAAGAAGTACCTGGGCATCATTATGACAAATGTGAATTCTAGGTGATTTCAAAATAGTATCTTCACACATGGAATAAGTTTTAAAAGATATATTAAGATTGCAGAAACTACAACTGTCATTGCTGAGGAGAACTTCTGTAATAAAATGAATGTCTTGCCTAGAATAATGTTTTTGTTTCAGATAATATTTGCTTTGACAACTGATGTACCATTTAAACATTGGTAGAAGGATATATCTAAATTTGTGTGTCAGAAGGAAAATAGAAGGCTATTGAAGTTGAAGGACAGAAACTAGATTTGGGTGGCATGGATATTTTTGGTATGATAAAGTCAAGATTAATATGGATTTTAAAAATCATTATGTTAGATATACTATATTGATAATACGGAATAGATATAAAGCCGTGTGGTTCCTAAAAATATTTTTATGGATCTCAGCACAAAAAACAGAAATAATAGGCAAATACAAATGACTAACTTATTGTGAGATACTAGAATATTGTCAAGGAAAATGTGAAATAAAATCAAGACAAGAACTGATGATAGAAGATATAATTTGCAATGTTTTTGTTTATTTACAATTCATAGAAAAATTTAGACAAAGGAATTCATCTTTTTCAAAAGTGTAAAACTAAGTTTGAAACAGAACAGCATACAAATTATAAACATATATTTGCTAAAATGTATACATTTTATTGAAATTTGAAACAGAATACAGAACAAGTAAAATAATGTATCCTAAAGTAGCCTAAATTGATTAATTTTACAATTAATATTAAGCTATAATATTATGGATTTAAATACAAATTCAGAACTTTTAAAGATTAATATAAACTTAAGAAGTAGTTAATAAAAATATTTTATTATATAAACGATAATAATTACATTATTGCTTCATGGAAATCCCTTATAGATATTTTGCATAAAACAGAAAAAAATGAACTTATGAGTTATGATTTTGATAATTAGACAGGATAGAAAATAAAAATATTAAAAAGTAGCTTCTATTATAACCAGTTGTAAGTACAATTATAGTACTTTCTAAAGTATTATAAGATAGAAAGAACTTTACTTTATAGTTATATAACATAACTCTTTTTTCTATAATGTATCCTTTTTTTACTTTTTCCCTTTCTTGTACTTTTAGCTTTCTCTTTGATTAGTTTCTTTTCTTTTTCTTACTTTATATTAATTTGTATTGATTTTTAATCTTTCTTTTTAACATCTTTTTAAAAAATGACAATATTTGCAGCATACAAGATTGCAAAATAAAGGTGACAATATGCATAAACATACACATGGGCACATACAGTATCTGTCTGCATCAAGCCTACAAATAATTTTATGTTTGTGTATGTCTGTTTCTTAACTGCTTGTACATTTCTCAGCATTTTGAAGTATGAATCACATGAAAATTGATTAAAATACTCACATAGTAAAATAGTAAGATGAACAATAAACAATGAAGAAAATATCACATTCACACACACACACATATCTGCTTCCTTTATGTTGTTACTCACAACCCCTTAAAAACAATTCAGTACAGATTCATATAAAAGTTGCCCATTTCTCAAAAGCAAGAGAAACACTTAAACAGCTGTTCACTAGAAAAAACCAACATAAAAAGACACATTTTAAAAAGTCTTGTAAAATAAATCAGCTTTGGGACCATGGGGTACTGCAGAATAAAATTTATCTGACATATCAGAATGGGTGAAGGAGTACAGAATTAAATTGCAACTTTATAATATAATAGTTGGATTTGAATTATTCCATTAAGTACAATCTTACCAAAAATAAGACTCCCTCTTGTAATTGTGCTTTTGATGTGTAAACATTTCTTAAGTAGTGCCTTCTTAAAACAGTTATTTTAAATTAATACATAGTGTCCTTAACTAATATCCAATTAATATCTCCAACATTAACATTGGCGAGGAATCTTACCCTATGGATAAAATTTTATTCTGAAATTTATATTGCATAAGTGTACGAATAAATAGGATGTATGTATGTGTGTGTGTAAGTGTGTGTCTGTGTAAGTGAGTGTGTATGTGCTTTGAGCACTGTCTGGAACTTTGGCTTTTATTAAAATAAATCCTTAAGATTGAAGGATTTAGTCTTGGTTTTGGAAAGCAATAGTGCATAGTTGTGAACATTTGCCTAGAAATCAGCTTTTAAATTCATGCAGATATTTGTGACTATAAAATCTGTAAATGTCTTGCTAATATATTTTTACCTTGGACACAGAGAATTAAAATAAATTATAAATTTCATGTATTTATATCCAAATCGAATTTTGATATATCCAGTTGGGCATAGTAACTATTTTAGTTAAATGTATGTGGTCAAAAACAAGATTAAAATAAGTCAAGTAAATTGTGATGAAGTCAGATCAGTTTTTAACAACAACAATTCCATTAAGCAACAATTTGGTTTCCTTTTTCCTTTTTCCTTCTATAAAGAAAATAAAAAGAATTTGCCTAATTTTAAAATTGAATGTCCTAACAGGTGTCATATTTTTTATCACACCTTATTTTTGAAAAGTTTTTAAATGATTCTTAAAAAACATAATATTGGTATTATCAGTTCAACTTACTGAAAATAGAAAATTTGCAAGAGAATGTTTAATAATATTAAAAAACAAACCCTGCTGTTTTAATTCACAAAATCAATCTAACTCTGAAGAAAAAGTCATTTTTATTTTAAATGATAGTTGTTAAGTGATATTTTTTCCTTAAAGTATTTGATAAAATTGTGTCATATGACAATTTTAAAATACTGTAAGGAAAAAGAGGTAATTGTATTTATTTTGGTTTTATAAAAAATACACATAGAATACCTTTAAAATCAAATACAGATGCTTCTTTACATACCCTTGCTGTTTTTTTCTAATCTATATCTCCTCTAAAAGTTAACATTGAGAGCTAGTGCTAAGTGCATCCTAAATTTAGCTATCTGGCATAAAAATGTTCATAGAAAAACAAGAGCTGCAGCTGAATGATCCTTTAATGCTAAAGTTAGTTACAAGGCTATAAAAAAATCAAAGAAAGCAGCAATTCATAAATAAAACAGGGTGGGTGTTTTTCTAACAATATCTTTGAGACTGATATACTAACATCATCTGTAGCAGTGTTATAATTTGAAATATAGATTCGTTACTTTATGTAGCTGAAGAGCCAAAGGCATTAATCTCATTATCAAATAGATAAAGAAAAGAATGAACTTCTTGCGAGTGATATTGTTTGATATTATAGCCTTCTGTAGTTTACCAACCAAATGAAACAGTAGAATATTGTGGCCACAGAATAAAAACTAGACATATTTCTTTGTTTCTTGTTTAGTTCTAAACAGACATGGAGAAACTGCTTTGCTTCTATTACTTTATCATCCCTTAGTGCTGTTTAAGGGATAAATATTTTCTACAGCTTCCTTGCATATTGGTAGGTTAAATACCAACTACCGGTAAGTCATAAAGCCGCACTGCACACACACGCACACAAAACACACATCGTTTTCTGATTATCTATATTCACTCCTCTTTTAAAAAGATTTATGTTGACAGAATAAATGAAACAGATTGAATACAATTAAGATAATGCTATTGCCCAAATTCTTTGGGGGCAAGTGTGTCAATGAGCTGCCTCTGATGCTAAAGGGGCTTTTAAAAATAAGTCCTGCCTTTTTCCGAATGTTTCAGTCATTCATCTGAATCCAAGTGCTGGCCTTTTACAGAAAGTAAGAAATGTTATTGTTTTTGTATTGTATTGCTTTTACTTCTTGTAACAAGAAATGCAGTGAAAGGCTTTGGGTAAAATTATCATTGCAACTAGTGGATGAAGAATTTGCCTCAGAACTCCTTCTTTTGCAAAATTTGAGGGAACTGTGAAGTGCTGTCCTTGCACACTAAATGAGCAATTTGTTCTTTAAGGCTCTGGGTAAAATGCTCAGCTTTTAAAGATGGATTCAATTTTCCTCTAATCCTCACTTCAGGTCTTTCTAAAGCATGGATGCAGGAAGCAGCTGTTCTTTAAAAAGAGATATTAGAAGTTACCTTCAACAGGATGGAAATGACTGAAATCCTAAAATAATATTAGCCGTAGCGGAGATTGTGACAGTGATGCCTGCATGTGGAGGGGGGATGTTGTGGCTGTAAGAGTAAGAATGTCACAATGTGAATTCTTCTTTTAGAAAATTATCTAACTCCCCAATGCCAGGCAAAGAGGGTAGTTGTTGATTGGCTATTAACAAGAGGAACTTTAAATGAAGAGATGATGTAGGTTTTTAAAATCAGAAATAAATAAAAATATCAAACTCTTTCTGGTGAACAGCATGTTTAATTGGCTCAGAGAAAGATACCTACAAAGAATGAAGAATATTTTCTTCTGAAAACTGTTGTGTGCTTGATCGGAAAGGTGTTCAAGGAACCAAATAAATAAATATAACTGAAATGAGATGAAATGCTCTGAACAAAAACAGCTAATGAAGCTTTGAAAGTCACGAAGAGCACTGTGGGAACTGAATTTTTAAAACAAGGGTAGTGTTAACAATATAGAATATGTTATTTCTTCTGTGTTGTAATAAATAAAACATACTTGACTTATAAGTAATAGCGTTATAACTGAGCTCTAGCTCTAAACAGTTTTACTTTCTAGCTATTAACCCTTTCAAACATTACTTTAAAATGATGTTATTTCTGGGTTTTATTTTTAATAAAAGCTTTGGCCTAATTGTAGCTTCATTTATGCATACAAAACACTTACAAATTGTGCTCTGTAGCTTAGACTTGCAGAACTATAAACAAATTGTAAGAAGTGTATTTTATCCAGCTCCAAAAACACTTGACTATTCTACAACACACTATCTCTAAATGAGGTATTCATTCTAGGTTATACTTTACTGCCACCTTCTGTTTCAGTGTCCTACAACTAATAAATTCATTGAAAACAAGGCATACAAGGAAAGGCTTTAGGATTCATATGTTTAGTTCCAATTAGGCTGTGCTTATGTGTTACTAAAAATACAATTCTCTTTGAGCTTTTTGAATACATTGTGGCACAAACTACATTCTGATGAAAGCAAAAAAAATTGAACTCAAGGATTCTGTGGCTATTTCATTCATTCTTTAATTCAGACCCAAAAAATAATGTTGATAGAAGAAGAAGAAAGAAACAATGTATAACCAATATTTAGAAAACAAATGTCCATAGACCTATCCCATCCTCCATTTTTTTTTAAATTGTCAAAGATGAATAAAATATCAATTGAAAGAAAGGGGGAGAAATATAATAAGGAGATGTCTATAATAACAACTATAGCAAATTTCCTGGAAAATGAAAACTTTTGATAATAAGCATCTGTCAAACTGTCCATGGACATTAATAAAAGATCTGCTCAAGTGTCTGATGATATAGTAAAATATGTTCTCTTAGGAACTTGGAAACATGTACAGTATACAATTTGAAACTATTTTTGTGGTTTGGCATTTGAAAAATAGACGCAAGACTGACAGATTTCTGACTTTTAAATGGTATTTTGTTTGAAAATTCATAATAGCATTTCTCAGTTATTACTCTTGTGAAAAATGCAATCCAATAATAGTACTCCAAAATGTTTCTGCCTCACACACCCAAAAACATGTTTTGTCACTATAGCATTCACTCGCTTTTGCCATTTTATAAAAATTGTCTCTTAACTTCCTTCTAGCATAAAAGGCTGGTTCTCAGTTACATTTACATAGTTTTTATTAGCCTAAAATGACCATGAACAGTACATAAAAATTAGGCCTAGACCACTTTTTGATGGCACATATGGATTTTTGAAAGCATATCATGGAGCTTCTCAAAATTGGCAGCCACTGTTTATAAAGTTGCTTGCTATGGTAAGGTATAGCCAACAAAGATACATTATTTTCAGATTTTTCTGCTGAAGTATTTTAGAATGTGGGAATATTTAACTATGTTAATTATGAAAAATGTCAACTTATTAAACACTTTAGTGGCTTAATTATGCTGGAGATGGTCTCTGCTCTCACGGTTTCAGTCCTTACCTCAGCTTCTGCCCACCTAACAGCTTGAAAGCATGTTCCATGCAAATGGACAAATAGGTGTCACTTCTGTGGAAGACTAGCTGGTGCTCTGTGCAAGCAGTCAGATTCTTCATGGCTCTGAAACTTCCCAGTTATGGTACCCATTTGCAGGGAAGCTCCAGGAAGGGAGGGAACCTTGGGTGACGCTGCAGGAAAGAGCTGCTCATCTTTCTCTCTGGTGCAAAGCCAGCTTACCCTGTTGTGGTCCACCTTGGCATGCTTACAGTTCCTACAACAGGGCTAGTAACTTGGCAAGCAAAACTACTATCTGAAATTGCATTGTGATCTCCTCAGTGTAGGAATTCTCAATCCCAGAATTCTTCCAGTATGGTCATTCTGGGATTTGAAACCATACATTTGGAGATTTCCTAGGTTGAAGAAGGTTATCATAGCCTATATGTTGCATGATTATTACATAATAGTAAACCTACTATTGAATGACTTATGTATCTACAGTATAACATTATATATACACAGGACAAAATGTTACATTTGAAGTGATAATCTAACCAGTTTCCAGCTATAGATAAACCAAATCTATCTATCTATCTATCTATCTATCTATCTATCTATCTATCTATCTATCTATCTATCTATCTATCTATCTA
>JANHFT010006152.1:0-13819 GCA_032467955.1 Pseudoxenodon macrops | reverse complement strand
AAAGTGTCATCTACATATCTGAGCCAGAGTTTGGGTTTGTGTTCCGATTTATCTAAAGCGTTGGTTTCAAAGTGTTCTATGTATAGGTTTGCGATGACGGGTGAGAAGGATGATCCCATAGGTGCTCCTTCTATCTGTTTAAAATGTAAATATATAGATCAATTTGATTACTTATTCCTTTTGGGAAGAGGAAACAGATATGCAGTGGAACATTGAGTTTTTTTTAAAAAGAATCTACATACTGAGATCCTGCCAAACTTCCAAAGTTATCTTACATTACTTTTTCAAAATTCTCTGACCCAAACCTTGGCAAACCTCCAGAAAAATAGAGCAGTACAGCTGCAGAACAGCCGCCAAAGAGGATGCCTTTCTATCTGATTTTATTCTTCATACTTGGCCCATTGAAGGTGTCATCAAGAGGTCATTCAGTTGTAGGAATCACTAACAGACCATAAAGAGTGGGGGTTATCTTTTAGATATGAAGTTAAACTTAAATCTATGTTTTCATAAAACTATTCAAGTAAAAAAAAAAGATTATCTGAACAAAACAAAAAAAATTTAATATAAAGAATGTGAAAATGGGCTTTAAAATATCCAGTCCAGTAATTTAGCAAAGCAAACTTTAAGGCAAGAACATTTATTATTTCATCATTTAACTAGAAGTGAGTATTTTGAAAGTGTAGATGGGGAAACAGAATTCATGTATTACTTTTGATATATTACCAAGAGAGCATTTTCGCATTTCTTTGCTTGGCATGAAGCAATAGCATGGCGGAAGACCTCAATTCTGTCTATTCTTAAATCTTCAAATTAATTCAATGGGAATGATGTTGTGTCACAATAGAATACAATTCCTAGAAATACTGTAAGAAAGGAAAAGATGACTGTTCCCACTGGAAACATTTTTCAGCAACCTTTCCTGACCCAATATTTGACTACAAAACCCAGAAAAGCAATTCATTATTTCAAGAGGCAGCCAAGCTTTGTCAGTGTATATGTAGGTGTATCGAAATAAATAACCTAACAAATCTCACATCAACCTAAATTTTCACACTGGAATCTTTCACCCAGAAAATCTCTAAAATCACTTCAGGTTGCTATAAAATAGCACATATTAGCCTCTTCCAAAACTAAATGATTCACTTTGAACCAAGCAAAGTCTTCAAGTTTGAGCCATAACCTTTGGTTATTATTAAATGTTTGGCTGTATACATTGTGTTAAACCAGATTTTTATTTTTATTTTAAATTAGTCATTTTATTGTTTTTGATATTTTTTTTCATCAGCTGTACTAGAGGGGTTGTTCCAGAACAATCTTTATGCAGAAAAGATTGCTCTTGTCAGTTTGAGAATACTGAACCATTGACCCATGTTTTACTCTATTGCCATTTCTATTGAGACATTCGTGCTTACAATTCCTCTCATTAAGCCATTCCCCAGACAACTGGATACATTTTACATGAAGTTTCTCTTGGCAAACAAAGATTACAAAACAGCATTGGTTGTTGCCAAATTTACATTTGTAGATTATTGAATTCATGCATTGTAGTAAATTAATCTGGGATTGATTGTTGGTTATATTATTTGGACTATTTGGGATGCTGTTTTGTTCCTGTGCTGTTTTATTATAATTTATTGTATTTTGTTTTAATAGACTTGGTGGGTCAGTGATCTGTAATAAAAAAAGTAAAGATTTATGGATGATTAAAGGGAGCAAACAAGATATGGTAATTTGAGTTGAGAAAGCCAGTTTGGAGAACAATATGTGGACATAATATTCCCAGTTTATGGAACCAAATAACATTAAACAGGTATTATACACAGTATATCTAAACAATATTGTTCTCATTATTGGAAATCAGGAACCAAGTCCCTTATCTGAACCTCACATACAGTTCCATTACCAAATTAAACTCTAATTCTAAACACATTTTTGATAATTCATAAATATAATTGATATTGATATTTTATAGACATTTTATATAGACATTTTATTGCTAGATAGACATGACGTGAAACACTGAGCCCCTCAGGTATATTTTTGTGTTATACATAGAGTTTGCCTTGTCTGGACATACCTTCTTTACCATTGTTTGTATTATTTTATATTGTAAACTACTCAGATTTGTTCTAGCATTGAACAGGCTTAAATAAGATACCTAGAAAGACAGATAGACAGACAGAAAGGCAGCTAACTAGCCATTCACTTATCATGTTTTTGACACATAAATAAAGCACATCTAAAATATTTTAAGTGCAACATTTATATTTGGAAATATCTCAGTGTAACCTCCAATGACTTTTTGAAGTCAACACTGGCTAGTATTTTTCTGAATATCGATTATATACTGATATCAAAACTGCCTTTTGCATCATATTGTTTCCCGTTTTCTCTATAACATATTGTAATATTTGAAACATGTACTATTATTTATTTTCCTGCTATCATCAGTTTTAATCAATTAAAAAATATGATAGTGATAGCACACAGAATATATCTTACTTCAAGGTAAAGAGTTATTGAACAGTTGAACTAAGTTTAGTAATAGACTGTTTTGAGTAAATCTCAAGTTCAAAATAACATGAACGGTGTATATATAGAAAATTCATTAATAAATTCAGATTGACTGATTTAACTATTAAAAACTATATAATAGGTAAGCTTTCTGTAGGAGACTTTTAAAATGTTTGAGAAATGGCTCGTGTGTGTCTGTTATTTGATTAAAATATAGCCTTTGAAAGGGATTCAGTAAAAACACAACTGCTAACTCGTTTGTCTATACAGTTGTAAACAATTGGCCTCTGATAGAAACAATCACTTCATTCTATGATTATGCTCTGCCAGCTTGCTTATATATAAAATGATATTTGTTTGTTATGGATAAGACCGTTAGGAAAGTGTTAATGCCATTCAGCCATTCTGATCATATGAAGCATCTGGAGTAAAATCAAGTCTTTGTTATGGCTATAAGTCAGCCATCATGTGCAGATAAAACAGGGTTGGTTTTTTTTTAGAAAAAAAGGCTAAAAGAAGATGGGAGAGGAGAAGATTTATCCAGCCTAGCCAAATGAAAGCCTAGCAGAATATCAGGACTATATGGAAGACATTTACTAATTTGAAAAGGCTTATTGTGCTTTAGGTATGAAAGCAAACTTAAATTAGTTGAAGATCAGTAGGCCAAATATGCTGCCCAGTAATACTTCTGGCATTCTCAAATTCTAATGGTCAAATGTTTTCCAACAATTGTTTTAAGGAGTAATGCTATCTTTAATTTTCTACCCAGATTAGCCTAGTGTGGTATCTAAGAATCACTGGGACTAGATATACTGAAGGAAAATGTTATACCATAAAAGATTATACCAATACCATTAAGATTGTAAATCTAATAAGGAATACAAGATCAACTTTGCATGCAGTGCTATATAAATATAGGTAATTGGTCTAATAGCAATAGCACTTAGACTTATGTTTTATAAAACTATGTATAATGCTAATAATGACTAAACAACCATAAGTATGAATGGATAACATACAATATGAAATCACTAAAATTTGCACATATTTAAAATCTGAATATTAATAATGTGACTTTAAAACTATGGGACAAAAATAATATGGAAAGGGGTAAGAAGAAGTCTAAAGACCAACATGTAAAATAACTAATGTGTAAGATAACAACAACAAAATCCAAATCTATGGGACGCTTCTCAGTTTTGCCCTTCCACTCACCAATATTTCTAATGGTTCCTATGTCCAAGAATGTACATTATGGCAAATAGGTATACTGCACCAACTACATCAGTGACTGTTGTTGACCATTTGTGATAAAATGAATACATAATATAATAAAATTTGCTATTTTTAAAATTATCTCTATCCTTTAACAAACAGTATAAATAAAAGTTATCATATTTAAATAAAATAGGGATAATCAATTGACAATAGGGATAATCAATTGACAATAAAGAATGCCCATCCAGAAACTCAGTGGCCATATTGATTAAATTATGGCAGCTGTTCAACATATTTAGCAGAAACTTGGACAAACTGTTCTATGACTTTAATAAAATCAACACTATAATCCCAAAATTTCAATTCACAATTAAAGAGTTATAGAACTGGTAAATTTACTGCATGCCCTTAGAATGCTGCATTACTTGGAACGAGCTTCCTGCAATAATCAAAAACAGTCTTCCCTTATGTGGCACCTTCCAGAAGGTTCATGCATTACTTGGAGAAACAAAAGGTCTTATGGCTCAGCAACTCATTTACATCTGGATGTAGTTTGTACAAGTTTTATAAATTACAAGGACTTTTGGCACAGAATCACAAAAATACACATTAGGATAGGGAAAGGGAGTCCATGTATCATCATATTGCAATATTTTGATTGAAGCCTTAAGATGAGGAATGGTATCAAAGAAATGTTTAGCAAAGTATTTTATACTACCATGCTTACAATAATCTTCACTTTCAAAAAATGCAATACTCTCCAGTGCTCATAACCAGCATAAATACATTTTATTCACCATAGATTTCACAGGTGAACACTGGTCATATAGAGGTTCCACAGTGATCCTCCGTTACCTCATGAAAAATGCATTCCGAGTTCTGGGAAGTATAGAAAAACGTAGTCCAGTAACTTGAACCAACCTAGTCCATAAATCAGAGTTTCTACCTTCCTTACTAACTGAAACTCTTAGAAGACAGCTAATGTCTTAGCTCTGAAAAGAAAAAATACATTGCTTCTCTGAAGCATGATTCACTAAAGCACCAATTACAATAAGTAAGCCAACACAATAGAATAACTGTCTTATTTTAAAAGAAGCCTTTAAAAAGTAAGGATGGCTTTTCTTTTCCTAGTTAGACATCTGCAGTTCATGTTTTAAGCACTCCTGTTGGGATTCCAGGTTGTTTTAACACCCAATTAAATTAGAATAATTGGGACAGAGTTGCAATTTCTTTGCCTCCAGCTGTGAGCCATAATCTGCTTCACACCTGAATATTATTTCACTTTTATTTTTAGTAGCCAGCCATGGTCTGAAAATAGAGCAAATGAATAAAAAGTTTTGAAAAGTGAGGATTACTGTTATGTTTAAAGTTTGCTGACAAACCCTCCAGATTTATAAAGCAGAAAAGTAGGGGGGAGTGAGGGAGCTTTAAAAATACAAAATATTAAACATTAAATAGAGGCTGCCACAAAGAAGAGGGAGTCAAGCTATTCTCCAAAGCACCCTAGGGTAGGATATGAAGCAATGGATGGAAACTAACCAAGGAGAGAAGCAACTTAGAACTAAGGAGAAATTTCCTGACAGTTAGAACAATTAATCAGTGGAACAACTTGCCTCCAGAAGTTGCGAATGCTCCAACACTGGAAGTTTTTAAGAAGATGTTGGATAACCATTTGTCTGAAATGGTGTAGGGTTTCTTGCCTTGGCAGGAGGTTGGACTAGAAGACCTCCAAGGTCCCTTGCAACTCTGTTATTCCATTTCTAAATTTCTATTTGATATTTTAACATAGATACACAAAGAGAGGGAGAGAGATTGAAAAAGTAGATCAATGATGGTTTAAAAATACTTAATAAACTTCTTTATTTAAAAGATTTGTATGGACACCCATCTTAAACAACTGTTGGCAGCTCACAACAACAGTAAAACCAGGATCTGTAAAACATAACTATAAAACAGTAAAATGATCAAATAAAAAGCCTGCATTTTAATCACTTCATTAGAATGGCGGAAAGTTCCAATGGCCCTCATTTCATTATTTCTATTCCATTTTATCCTATCTCAGTGCCTTGGTAAAAAGGCAGACCTTGATGGCCTTCTGAAAGGTTAAAAGTGGAGGCTTCCTGAATCACTGGGGAGGGATGTAGGGGTAGAGGCAGAAAACAGATGTTTCTGAGGTTTCACTAGTAGAAGGAGTTCAGAGATGAGATCTGGATCATGCTTACCTATGCAATCTATTGGAATGGGCATATATGCTTAGGGAGAAGTACTCCTGGAAATATCCAAGTCTTATGCCATATAGGACTTTAAATATGATAACCAGCATCATTGAATTCTACCTGGAAGATTCAATGCATCTGACAGCAGTGCAATTCACTTAATAGGAGGTATAATGTGGACAACTTATGAACATCCAATATTGTGTACACTGCTGCATTCTGAACTGGTTAAAACTTCTGAATATATCTTCAAGCACAACTTCATGTAAAGCACATTGCAGTAATCCAAATAAGTAGTGATTAAGGCATGAGTGATCACGAATAAGGCTTTCCAGTGCAGGAAAGGGCGCAATTAGCATACAAGATGGATCCCTACAAAGGCCTTCCTAGTCACAGCTGCCATCTGCTCATCAACTAGGAGCCATAAGTCCAGGACCCCCATTTTGTTTGCCAGCTTTGTTCAGGAGAGTACTACTCCATCCTGAAATGAAGATGACAAGTCACTAGACCCTGGGGACCAAAAACCTAGTGACAGTCCATTTTTCTAGGGTTGTGCCAAAATCATTTCCTACCCATATATCATTAGAACCTCCAGGCACTTGAACAGCATTACAATGGGATCACCTGTCTGGCCAGGACTAGAGATGCATAGCCAGGTATCATCAGCACACTGAACATACCATATCCCTTGTTGGATGACCTCACCCAGCAGTTTCATGTAGATGATAAAGAGAAGAGGTGAGAGACCTGAGGAATGAAGTAGCCCACACTGTAGGGATCTAGGGCTTGATCTCTGCTCACCCATAATCACTACCTGGAACCAGCCATGGAGAGAGGAGAAGAAACACCACAAACCTGTGCCTTCCATTTCTAACCTCCAAAGCTGATCCAGAAGGATAACATGGTTAATGATATTTAAAGCTACCAGGAGGCCCAGGAGAGTTAGGACAGTTGTACCAGCCAAGCTGGAGACCTCCAAAGATCTTTAATAAGTACAGTCAATTCTGTCTCAGTAATATCCTTGGCCTGAATTCAAACTGAAAAGGGTCCAAACAATCCACTTCACCCAGGACCCTCTGAAGCTGCATAACAACCACTTTCTCAACAATCTTCCTCAAAAAGGGAAGATTAGAGCCTGGACAAAAGTTATCTAATATGGATGGGTTCAAGGATAGTCTTTTGAAAAAGGACCACACCACCATCTCCTTCAAGGTAGGCAGAACCCACCCCTCCCTCAAAAAGGCATTAAACACCCTGGAGTCCAGCCACACGTCACCTACTGGGGGCCCTAACCAATCAGGAGAGGCATTGGGTCCAGAACATAGGTAGGTGAGCTCTGTCTAGTTCCTCAGGATCAACTGACTTAAGCCCCTCCCAGATAACAGGGTTCAGATTATCTCCCAGTCAGTTTCAAAAGATCTGCCCAGCCACAGCTCAGTTCAGAATGAAGTCAAAGGATGTTATCTGACAGATGCCAAGAATATTTCTCATAAAAGAAAGCATGAACTCATACTAAGAAAAGGTAGAAATTAGAAAAATCAGGAAGAAAAAAGGTAAAAGAAAAAGTACAGAAAGCAATATTAATACAATGCAAAAATGGGGGGAACTGAACTGAAGAAACTTCTTGGATGGGAAGTTCTTGGATGTGAAACATTTTCAAGAAAAAAAACTAAGTCCAGTTGCCTTTTGAAAAACATATTTGGGATAATTAAAGAATCTATCTCCAATCTTCTTTACAATTACAAACAAACAGATTATGCTTTCTCCCTCTTTGAAATGCCATTACAAGGTTACCTTGTATCCAGTATTGAAATTTTTTCTCAAGTAGAAAATCCAGAAATCACCATTTTACTTTTTCCTCTTTTCATGAAAAAAATCATAAAAGACTTCCAGTATTTTATAAAAAATACATAAAGCTGTTCAAGTAACTCTTGAACTAGGGAAAAATATAAATCCTATCATTCTGACGCTTAGTGGTTTCTATGGATTTCTAGCATGTTTTTCATGTGCTTTGAATCTATTCTGAAGGCAATGCTAATAGTGAGCTTAGATAATGGCTTTACATATACCAAAACTTATTTTGATCCTAGATTATTATTTATATTTATGTATTATATCCCATTGCAAGATTTTCATTAAAATACTCCTACGCTTGCTTTTCAATTGTAACTTTTTATGACATTCAAAGAAACAATAGAGTTTTCTCAGAGGGTGATAGACAACTCACTTTATCTGAACCAGATTGTGCAAATTGGGCTGTTTGTAAGACATCAACATTTGGTTAATTTCAAAATTAATTAAGACCATATGTCTTTAGCACAAACTGCAATAAAAAACAATAGAGAAATGTGGTTTGCAATATTATGATATAAATCCCAGCTTCTCATACTTATGTTGTGACATCTGGCACAAAAAAACATGGTTTCCACTATGAAATTGCAATGCATGTATTGTCAGTTGCCTTTCTTGTTCTCGCTACAAACACCTATAATTCTGACCTCCATTATCCTTATGTGAGGGGAATAAACAGAATCCGAATTACTTTCAATTTATATGTGTTTAGAATATCTGATTCCTTCCCTACTCTAATGGTATCGATGGAGATACTGATGGTTGTCTAACAGTATTGTTATCTCTTTCCTCTCCAAAATCCAAAACATTGCACTGGAAGCAATATACTCAGGAAAGTGGAGAAATGTAATTTTTTTCCAGTTGGTAACCTAGTAGCCATCTTGAGAAAACAGTTTTCTCCATCATAGTTAGTATCTGTGATGCCGCGACAATTTTTATTCAAGCACAAGATATAAACCAGGGGTATCAAACTGACGGCGTCACGGTGGCATCACATTGGGACTCCCCCCTTTGCTAAATCAGGGTGTGGATAGCGCATAACACATCTGGCCCACAGGTCACAGGTTTGACAGCTCTGATATAGACAAATTATTCACTGAATGCTGTAGCAAGGAAAATGAAGTGTCATATCTTGGTCATATTCCAAATGTAACTTGAAGAAGACAATGGCAAACCATCTCTGAAATCTGTAAGCCCTTGTCAGGCAGTCACCAGGAGTCAACAATGACTTGAAGGTATACAATCAAGCAATCAATAAAGTGTTTGGGGTCTCTAACAACTTTTTTAACCAGAGTCATTCATCTCAAACACCAGATATATTACTACAACTGATTTGGATGGAAAAGAAAATAACCAAACATACTTTGAATGATAGAAATGAGTCAACTGGTGGTGATTTAAGTTAACCTAAGTCTAGGTACGTACATAGCTCTATCTAAAGAATCTAAATTGAAAATAATTGAATAATAGTACTAAGGGTGATTTCAGGAATCCCTTTATGTAAAGTGCAATACCTTAAATAGTTTTTATTAGTATTATGTGCCAATGAGAGAAAATGGACACTCTCAAAAGGCATTAAATAAAATGTGCCATTAAGACATCATTTAACAAAGTTACAACTGTGATGCAGTGGGAACACTCATTTACAACTAATGTTTTCAGTTATACTAATTTGTTTATATACCACCAAATATACCAGGGACTCCTAGCCACTTTACAATCAATTAATTCATCTATCTATGGTAAAAATACATCCCAAGCCCATATTATAATTAAATCAGTATAAAGGTGATATCATAGAAAAGCCTAAGTAATAGTGATGCATTGAATATAATTATTGATATAAATGAAAAATAAATAAATGATAAAAGTAACAACCAAATGCTTTGCATATTAGCTTTATCTTAAGCAGTTTTTAGAACTTGACAATAGTTGCAAAATTCCTGGTTGCATAAAAGTGGGACAGTCAAGAGCTTATCCCAGGATGAACTGACTGGATGAACCAATGCCAGTTGGAGAATTACAGTAGGTAAGTGCCAAGTCGTACTTGGAAGCCAACAATACTGACAATCACTTCATGATTAGTGTGCCCTTGGATGATAACTTCCACCAGATGTGCTAATTGCAAGTGGTCTTCAAAATATTCCCATATACAACACTTTATAGTAGTCTAAATTATGAAGGCATGAATCACTACTGATCCTGATGCTGCAGGTGAGGCTACAATGGCCATACCAGTAGTCCCCTTGAGTTCAGGAGATTTCCCAATTTACTGACGTATTCATTCATAATAGTGCTGTCACCTTGAAGGCAACATCGAGACTGATGAAAATATCAATGAAGAAACAAACTCAATCCATGTCTATGGAGATTCTCAGTCATCCAGGTCACAGTTGTCCCAAATATGCTTTTTCAAGAGACAACTGGACTTTCTTGTTTTTCTTTGACCTTTTTTTGCTTCTTCGATTAGAAGCAAAACATTTTCAAAGAAAAACAAGAAAATCCAGTTGCCTTCTGAAAAAGCATATTTGGAACAAATGCAATCCATCCAAACCAGTACTCCAATTTATTAACTTTCATCCAGGTACTAGTCTAGTATCTGCAACTGCCACCTCAGCATTAAATTGAGAACATCTGTATATTCTACAAATCTTGATGACAGTACTCTCCAAGCCTTCTTCTAGCACTCCTTTATGGAAACAGGAATAGAAAGGATTTAAAGAAGTACTGTACAATAATGACCAAAGTAAGGAACTCTCTAATATGAGCTAAAAATGGGAGTTTAATATTGTGATCATGCTTATGTATTTAGAAAAACCAAGAGAAAAATGCCATTTTCCTATGTTTCCTCAAGAAGATATCTTATTATGGTGACCAAAGCTATTTTCCTTTGGATGTTTAAAATCCAATAAGCTTGCAAGTAGGAAGATACCTCAAAGTTGATGACAATTTTACCTGCTTCTTTGTTTGCTCTAAGAATATAATAAAATAACAACAACAAAAACTTATATTTTTTCCTGGCTATTAGATCAGTGCCAAAATATAATAACTTGCCTATGATAAAAAAAATCACAAAAAAATTCAAACAGATCCATACGTTTTTGGAAAAGAGACAAACATCTTGATTGGATTTCCATCAAGAACCATAGAACAAAATGTTCTATTCCTTGAAACACAATTATCTGCCCAGTCTCTTTGAGCCTCAATGGCTTTCCATGAGTCAATCAATCACCAGAAAAATCATTATGAGGGAATTTCTATGAGCCAAGAATACCTTCAAAATGACGAATTGTCAGTGTTATTATATCAATAGTTGACCTGCCCCAAGAGCTGCAACTAGGAGCTCTTGGGGCTCCTAGTTGACACTGGACCAAACATAATGGAACTCCAGAACTCTGCAATTATTCAACTTCAAGAGAATTTCTGTACCAAAAGGAATCAAGTAAATTCAGGCTCAAGGTGTAATTAAAAAAAAAAAGAATGCAGAAATAATTTCTTATTCTTAAACTGAATTTTCTAAAATGCCAGGACAAAAAGTTAAACAGATCAGTTGAAGCTATATTTACTTTAATGGATAATGTATATTTATGCCCATTGATATGGTTATGTCACAATGTTTCTGTTTTTAGTCAGTATTCATGTTGTATTTGAGTCTTTCCCTATTTGTAATAAGTCTAATAACTGGAATCACGCATACCTGAATAAATACTATCAAAGCAAAATACTTTATAAATATTTACAATATTTGGCATAACTCTGCACATACAAAATACATGCTGGATATAGCAGAAACAAACAAAACTCATGTGCTATCATGGGATAAATATTTGCAGACTGAAATTTCCCATAGTTCTTCAGAGAAAACCAGTGACATTCTTTCCATCAAGTTTTTTATATTAAAATCCATTCAATTAAAATGTATAAAACTAAAATGCCAAATGTAGAAGAGTGATGTATAGCAATGGTTTCCCCCTCCCACCCGCCACATGTGTGTTTGTCTGTGAGTTTGCACATGTGGGTAGTGAATTAGGTAGGAATTTGGGATTTTCTGGTACAGCTGCAAAATTCATTGGACTCAGCCTGGAAACAACATGACCCTTTCTGCCCTCCTATTTCTTTATTTTCCTCCACGCTCCCTCTAAGTGCAGAATCTAATTGCAAACATTCTGCCTATCCTCTCTTTGCTTCCTGTGTTGAATGTGGAGCCAGTAGAAGAATGGAAATGTAAAAAACAAGCTGTATTCAAGGAATGTAAGAGTGCTCTGTAGTGAATCATTTTTGTTGTTTAAAGAATAGCTTTAATCCTTGAGACACAGAGAAGCTCACTCGGAAGGGAAGAAAAACTTCTCTAAAATTGCCGAAGACAAAGCCCATCAATCATGTTTTAGGAAACTGATTTGCACCTGCAGATGCAGGGCTTCAGGTTTTTTTTAAAAGTTTTTTGTTTGTTTTTGTTTTTTGAAAGAGTGCAATCAACTAGCTTGTCAATAGAAGTGACTTCTGAATAAACATGTATTGGACTGCTGTCATTATTTAGTGATGTTCTTATTTTTAATTATTTGGCTATGCCGAAGGTATAGTGAAAAGGCTTTATTTTTCCAGACTGAAAAATAAAAGTGCTTACATTCAATAGAATGGCAAAGAAAATTTTAATTGTTCTGCTGTTTTCCTACTATACTCAACCTTCTTAAGAACATTTGAGCTTGGGTTGAAGAATTTGACTAATTTTTTTTAGATCCGTTCAAGGTGAGTAGAGAGAGGATACATTCTCACAACTCAATACCATGAAATCCATGAAATTAAAGAATAAAAACTTGTGGATGGGGACTATCCAACACATTCCTAATGGTGCAGAATTCATGAGCAGTGTTCCAAAGTCCTAGATCTGACTGGTTTTCTAGCATTCCAGAATATTGGTTGATTTGAAAGAGATATCTTAAGATAAACATAGTATCAAACAGTTAATCAGACAGCTAACACTGCTGTTGCTTTAAATTTATGAAAAACAAAGAATCAATCTTAAATCAATTTAAAAGTCACATTTCCACCAAAACAACAACAATTCAGATTCCAAAACCAACCATTTGATTTCTATTTATTTAATTTTAAATTTTATTTGACATGCATCTCATATTCAACAACTCTAGGCAGCTTACAACATAAAAAACATTTAAAAGAACATTAAAATTGTAAAAAACAAACAAGAGAGGATAAAAATTTATAGCTTGAGTTTTGATTTTAGCCTTAGAATGAAAATGGCTCCATATTTCCAAGAGACCTGCAAATTTCTTTAAAAAAAATAATCTCACAGGCTTTCTGAACTACTTGAGAAAGTACTGCAGCTGATTGGGCATCCTTAGATGAGGCTCACAAGGCAAACTGATATCTCATAATGAAGTTGGACAAAGAAAACCAACCTTTTCTGAATAGTTGTTGCTGCTTTAGATTTTGAAGTTTTACAGCATTCTTGGCTCCCTGTGAGAGTAGGGTGGCTGAAGTAGCACTCCCACTTGATGGATTTTCCCCAGGACCATGAAATCCCCCTTCTCCCAACAATATTGTAGTTACTTACAAATAATTAGAGCAGCAACATTAGTAATTCACAATGATCTATTCTGCAATTATTCATATTTTTTTCTAAGTTGAATCCAAGATCAGGGGCAATTTTGAATGTACTTATATATGATTGTTCAGATAAAAATGTATTTTTATCTATTCCGTAAGTCAGGTTATCTGGTCTAGGAAATGAATGCTGACAATTTTTGTTAAAACTTTACTCCTCCTTCTATTGATAGATAACTCACTTTTGCAATAGCAGTAAGTAAGGGAGTCCTGGGACCCTTAGAGACATGAACTCAGTCCAGAGATCAGCTGTCAGCTATGGTTTACCCATAGAATTCACATTTTTCTGTGATGTTATGGTTTTGTTTCTGCCTTAGGCCTGAGAGAAACAGAGAGAGAGAGAGAGAGAGAGAGAGAGAGAGAGAGAGAGAGAGAGAGAGAGAGAGAGAGAGAGAGAG
>JANHFT010006151.1:42929-53145 GCA_032467955.1 Pseudoxenodon macrops | reverse complement strand
TGTATTATATGTATGTATGTATGTATGTATGTATGTATGTATGTATGTATGTATGTATGTATGTATGTATGTATGTACCGGTATGTATGTGTATGAATATATGTATATGTGTCTCTGTGTGGGTAATCAATACAATGGCAATTAAAATGCAGATTATAACTAAAACTAAAAGATTGGGAGAGATAGAGCAGATCACACAGGGATGGGGGTGGGTGGGAGGTGCTATTAGTCATGCTCCTCATTGGAGAGTATTTATGTATCTTGACCACTAAGATGTGCTTTTTGTGGGACAATCTTTGAAAAGTATCCCAGAAATTGCAATTGGTATGAAAATGTTGCAGCCAAACTGCTGATCAAAGCAGCAAAGCAACAACACCTATGATGCCTGATCTGAAAGACCTCCCTATCTACTAACCAGCTATTAACTTTTAAAATATTTGTTTGTTTGTTTGTTTATTACACTTCTACATGCTCTATCTCACCTAAAGTTGCAATCGTAAATGACTTAGTGACTTTTTTAAATGCAGGACTCCCTTCCTTTCCTGCTGCTCTAATCCTGCATGATTACCTAGATTACCTAGATCAGCATGAGCGATCCTTCTCAACATATTCCTGCTGCCAGAAGGGCAACTACTGTATTAGATGTGTGCAGCAAAGGCTCCCTCCCACATGATTTCTGTGTCATGAAATATGGCTTTGCTCTTGCTCTCCCGCTATTCAACAAGGTTTCATTTGTCAATTATTATCCAGCTTGATTTTGCATTTAACTGGTGGTGGTGATTTTGTTCTGTTTTACAGTTGTCGTTTTGGTTGTTGCAAGCTGGTCTGAATATTTGAATCAACAGAAGGATGAGGTTAAATTCAACAATAAAAATATTATTACTTTATAGTAATATATACAGATACAACATATATAATGAAGGGACACGGTGGCTCAGTGGCTAAGATGCTGAGCTTGTCGATCAGAAAGGTTGGCAGTTCGGCGGTTTGAATCCCTAGTGCTGCTTAACGGAGTGAGCTCTCATTACTTGTCCCAGCTTCTGCCAACTTAGCAGTTCGAAAGCATGTAACAAATGCAAGTAGAACAAATAGGTACTACCTTTGGTGGGAAGGTAACAGCGTTCCATGCACCTTCGGCATTTAGTCATGCCAGTCACATGACCATGGATACGTCTTCGGACAGTGCTGGCTCTTCAGCTTTGAAATGGAGATGAGCACCGCCCCTTAGAGTCGGGAACGACTAGCACATATGTGCGAGGGGAACCTTTATCTATACTAACATATATAAAACTCCCTTTTTATGACCCTGCAATCCCTTAATTTGGAGTAGAGTCATGGTGACCGGATAGAGCTGAGTATTTATTGGCCGGATAACCTTCCTGACGCCAGACAAAGTTCACAGTAGATAGGAGAGAAACATATTCCACTACCTAGGATTGAACTCTCAACCTTCTGAGTGAGAGGAGATTGCCTTCACCACTAGCCACCATGCCACTCCCTATACACATCTAATATAAATATTATTATAATTATTATTTTAAATAATATTATGCATAGTTCTGTAATTATATTTATATATGTAAAGATATATTGTTCAAACATGCAAAGCTTTCAATGAAAAATGTAACATTACATTGAGATTAAACAGAAATTTGTAAATGCTTAATAAAAATATATTTAAAATCTATTTAAATGTGAAAATCAACATATATCCTTTTTTATAAAAATACTCAGAGAGTTAATTCATTGCCTAATTTTATTTGCTGCTTAAATTAATATAACTCTATTACTGATGTGCTGTAAATAAGAGCTGACGCACTCCATGACAATTTAAACAAGGAACAGGATTTCTAATTCAATATTTCCCAAAGGACAATTTATACCATTCTAACAGGAGTTTAAATAGCTTAAGGCAGCATCAGAGGGAGGATTGGAATATATGCAACAGCTTCGACCCTGTAAATAAAATTTATATGCAAAAATAATATCCTCTCCCAACATGTAGGAATCTTGTTACACATGAACAGTCTTCCAGTTGAAATAAATGTACAGTGATTTGTTTTAAATCTAGGCACATCATATATCTGTATTCCAAAGTCATGAATTCAAAACTATCAATGCATTAATGCTTAGTCTGCAGAATAAAATAACATTGTAGTTGTGATAATAGGGATAACCCAGTCTTTCTCAAGTAGAGCACCTTCCTGAAAGTAGCATGCAAATCTGCAATTTCTAAAATTCTTGGCATTACTTAAAACGGGCATCTGCTTTATTCTGAGAATTGCAGCCCCAATTCATTAAGTAAATAAGGTAGAAGGTTAAGCAACCAGATTGGAGATGACGTGCATAAGCATCCTTATTATATTCCATATTGAAGTGATACATTTAGTAATGGATAATTAATATGTATGGATCTTGCGTTATCTGTGCATTCAGTTTCTTCACACTTTACTTCTGTAATAGCATTGCAGAAACCTTGCACACACATTCATAACAATGAAAGCCATTGATTCCATTTCCCTAATAATACAAGTCATAGCTCCCATTTTCATAATAATACAAGTCATAAATTACATTTTTCAGAGCTGAGGATTGCATGTACAGAAATTACATGAATTAGTATTGTTCACCTCCAACCTGTTTATATTATTCACAGAAAAGGTACAGAATTGGTAAGCGACATACTATCCACCCATCTTTATTTCTTCAGCTATATAGAGTTGTACATGTTTTAGGTTAGTGATAACTGACTTTTGTCTGCTCAGGTACCAAAAAACACCCATAATGCAATGCCGTCCCCCCCCTGCACTGTCCCCCCCGGCATGCGCGCAGGCCTTACTGAAGCCTTCAAACTTCTGGTTGGCCTGTTAGGCCATTTTTCACCCTCCTCGGGCTTCAAGAAGCTAGAGAGGAATCAACCGCCTTTCTTTCCTTAATAAAAGTTGCATCCAGGCATAATCTTATGGCCAGTTTGTAAGTGAATCATACTATATATGTGTACTTGTTTGCTTGTTTCTTTTCAGTGCAAGGTTGGTTTATGAGTGTATTCTTCCTCAAAATAAAAATTTAATTATAATAATGTTCTCAGCTTATCCTGTGAGAGAAATTACAGAAATGAAAATTGTACATCTGTTCCTCCCTAGTTAATTCTACCAGCAATGTTTATTGAACATAATCTAAGATGCTTAGAAGGAGAACTTGGTCAGAACTCTACTGTTAAATTGAGGGGATAGAGGAGTGGTTTATTTAGTGGTACTCTATAGCCCAGCATTCTGTAAGTCAATAGTATGGAAGGTGCTATCAAAGATCACCCATGTATATTCTTCCCAATCAAGTTCCTTCCAGTAACAGATGTTATTATTTTTATTGATATGTTGCAGTTATATTCTCAGGATGCTCAAAATAGTTTATATGGGGTTCTTCCTTATTTTATCCACAGAACTATAGTCTAGTTTTAGGGTGTGACAGAGATTTAGTCAATATACCCCTGTTCCAATTACCCCTTACTGTATATAGTATGCAGAGGTGGGTTCCTACCGGTTTTAACCAGTTCTTTAGAACCATTAGTAACTCAGCGTTGACGTCACGGAGCCAGTTCTGTCGGTGTCTCTCTGGGCACCGCCATCTGCACATGTGCAGAAGCTAATTTTTTATTGCTGCGCATGCGCGAGGCGCAACCCTGAGCGAACCGGCACTAAAAAGATCCACAACCCACCCCTGATAGTATCCCTGGCACATTATAGTTGCTTTTCCAGTTGTTATTCCTCTCTTGAGGAATCTTCAATAAATTATTTATCCATTCAGCACCGAAACAAAAATCATACAAACAGTACATCTTGTAAAACTGGCTAGACTGACCTATAGTGCTAGCACTGTATCAGGCATTTTCATATTCATGAGGAAATTTACAACAGACACTTTTATATGTAGTGTGTATTTGTAGCTATCTCAATCTTTCCTCTCCTCTCCCTCCCACCCCCTTCTATTTGTGTGTGTGTGGGGAATAATTGTGTCTGTATCTGTGACTACATATTAATCACTTTATATGGAATGAATGGATAATACATGCATGTTTTGAATTATTAATTATGAAATAGGAGACAAATGCAATAAAAAAAGAATGTATTCAAAGCTAAATGATTAAAAGAGGTGCGGGAAAAGAGATGCCTCATTCCTTATGCAACTTGGTTTAAAGTCCGCTTTAAAGGAGATGCTGGTCAATTCTGCATTGCAACCAAAGAAAAAGACTGAATTGCTTTTGACAGTTTCTTAAGACAAATTTCAGTTTAGTTTGAAGAGAATTTGAAAACAGGATTAAATTGGTATTCAGTCTGGGCTGTGACACCCACAGGATTGGATAGTTGTTCCCACACAGAGAAGTGCAAACCTTGTTGGCTGCCTTCTGAGTAGCAATAGCATTTATATACCACTTCACAGTGCTTTCAGCCCTCTCTGAGCGGTTTACAGAGTCAGCATATTGCCCCAAGAACCTGGGTCCTTATTTTACTGACCTTCGAAGGATGGAAGGATGAGTCAATCTTGAGCCTAGTGAGATTCAAACTACCAAATTGCAGGCAGTCAGCAGAAGTAGTCTGCAGTATTGCATTCTAACCACTGTGCCACCATAGCTCTAGAGTAGACCAATCTTCCATTGCCACCCCTCTCTCATTCATTCATTTTATCTCACTCTCTTTCTCTCTCATTATTATGATTGGTGACATAGTCATCCTGATGTTTAGACTTGATTTGGCATTTTTACTCATCTGTGGAGTCTTTCCCAAGAACCTGGCAGATAGGCAGATATAGGCAGATATTGATGCTTAATAACATCATTTGGTACTTGCTGTCTCCAGATACTTTAATATCCACTACCCAGATTTTTGTTTGTCTTTTTAATCAACAATTGTTAAGTTTGGGGTGTTGTGTGGCAAGTGCTTGTCTGTTTGAATTCTAATATCCCAAAGCAATTTAGCTTTGTCAATTTCTGTTATTTTGTCTATTTGGTGGTGTTTGCTTGTAGGCAGTGTTTGCTTGTAGGCCAATGCTATTTCTTACAGATATTCCAATGCACCATGATTGCTACTGTAGTTGTTTGTAGTCAGTCTGTGTGATCCTCTTGCAGCAGCTAATTAGGTGGTCCACTGTTTCGTCAGCTTCTTTGCAGAGGCTGTACTTGCTGTCTGTTGTTTTTCTTTTCAATTCTGGCTTTTCATGTGTTGTTCTTAAATCTTAGAACATAGAATTAGCCACCCTGCCACTTTCTTCCACTTTTCTGCTATTAGCCATTGGTAGGTCTTGTTATTTGCTTTGCCTACTAGTGTTTGTGTGTGTGTGTGGTGTGTGTGTATTGGCTGTATAGTACATGTCTCTTTTCTATTCTCCATTTTCTTGCAGATTCATTTCAGAAGTTGGCTGCTGGGCATTTGCAGGAGTTTGGGAGAGCCTCAAGCTAAGATTTTATGCAGTTTGGAGAACCCCAAATCCCACTCCTGGCTGGCACTGCCCACTCCACCCTGCCCCTCCCAGGAGTCCCCATGTGGCCCGTTCTGGATTCAGGTAAGTGCAGGGCAGGCATGGAGGCTCAGAGAGGGTGAAAAACAGGCCTACTGAAAGGCTGGTTTCTGGCCTCCAGAGGGCCTATGGAGCCTGGGGAGGCCATTTTCACCCTCCTGGAGGCTCAAGGAAAGCCTTCAGAGCCTGGGGAGGGCAAAAATGCCCCTCTGCCATGGTGCAGGAAACTGACTAGGCCATGCCCACCATGGCCACCCAGCAACCGGGCAGATAACTCCTCGCTAAACTTTTTGAGGCCCACCCCTGACTCATTTTGTTTCTTCAGTATTCAGGAAGCCTTCATCGCGTACTAGCTTCAATGCATCTTCTTCACTTTCCTTCAGATACTTTTCCAATGTCCATTTTTCTTCTTCACCTGTCTGATGTACTTGTAACATCCATGCCTACATATAATTCTGGTTAAGTGGAGTCTATCAATGTTACTGCATGGATGAAGGACAGGATTCATTGACACTATTTTTCTTATCTTCCTATCCAGGTGTTTTACTTTTGCTTGAATCCAATCTAGTATTCCAACAATGTAGCTAAATAACTAGAATTGCCCATATGTTAATTAGCTTGATGGTATCTTCTCTATTGAGTTTGGACTTTAAGGTCATCTTCACTCTCACAATGTATACTACTAATCTTCTTGACTTCAGTGTGCTTGATGTTGTCAGCCTAAAAGATGCCAATGGTTTTCATAGTGAGCTTCTTCATCCAGACTCTTGATGTTATTTCTATAAGGCATCTTGAATTCTTCAGTTTTTACTATTTTCTCCCATTGATGGTAAAAGCATCACATTTGTTCAGTCCAAATTCCATTGCAATATCTTGACACTATATTTGGACAATGTTGAGCAGCAATTTTATTTCTGATGGTGTTTTTCCATATAGTCTCAGATCACCCAGGTAAAGAAGATTGGCTAGCCTGGTGGATGTTTTTGATGTTTGACAGCCATGGCATGAGTTATTCAGTATTTTTGATAGAGAAATCAATGTAATAACAAACAGTAGTGGTGATAGTGAGGCTCCTTGAAAAATTATTTTCTTGATGGTAACCTCTCTCAGTCTATCCCCATTGACCAACCACTTTGTTATTACCGTATTTTTATTTTCTCTCTGATTATTAATATTTTATCTTCAGTAGTCACCATAACTTTCCTTTAGCTTTCCAGAATTTTACACACATGGGTGTCTTCAAGCACTCCTGAATGCACCTCTTTGACACTAATGTCTACTAGTCTTCTCCAGCAGCAACTGCCTTTCTATACCCAGATGAAATTTGGGCTTTTTGTATTCCAATATTTTTGAAAATTCCGTGTAATGAGATTTATAGTGGCACAAAACTGGACCACATACAGGGATGGATAGATAGACAGACAGACAGACAGACAGACAGACAGACAGACAGACAGACAGACAGACAGACAGACAGACAGACAGACAGATATTTGCTCGGGTTGCAAAGTGCAGTGAGAGTTGCTCAGTTTGAAGAGTTTTACAGTTGTCAAACCATTTCAAATTTGCTGATTACAAACAAAATCAACCATGAAATTCTGGAGTCTGACAAAGATAATCACTAACAAGCATCTTCCCCGAGAACAAAATTGATTCTACTGGTATTCAAGGCAACCATCATGATTAGGGTAGAAGCCAGAGAATTGTAAGAGTGTATATGTTGTCCAAAACATTGAATAAAAAAGGATTTTAAAAGTCTATCAGTGATGCACCCAAACTCAGCTTGTCGATCAGAAAGGTTGGCAGTTTGGCGGTTTAAATCCCTAGTGCCGGGTAACGGAGTGAGCTCCCATTACTTGCCCCAGCTTTCTGCCAACCTAGCAGTTCGAAACCATGTAAAAACACAAATAGAAAAATAAGGACCATCTTTGGTGGGAAGGTAACAGTGTTCCATGCACCTTAGGCATTTAGTCATGCCAGTCACATGACTGCATGACTCTTTGGCTTTGAAACGGAGATGAATAGCACCCCTTAGAGTCGGGAATGACTAGCACATATGTGCAATGGGAACCTTTACCTTTACTAACATATATAAAATTCCCTTTTTATGACCCTGAAATCCCTTAATTTGGAGTAGAGGGGAACCTTTACCTTAATTACAGAGGAAAATCAAAAAGTATCATTGCCACTATTAAAGAAGGATTGTATAATTGACTATTTTGGAAAAGAGTTCATCTTGCTCACAGGGGATGTAGTTAGTCATGGCAAATATTTATATTCTGCCTTTCTTTAGATAAGCCCACTGTGACAAGCATCAGAGATAAAATCATAATCTAACAAGATTAAATCATGTATTAACAGACAGGCAAAAATGAGCCAAAGATAACATGGAGCATAGAGGTAATGAAATTACATTTGAATGTTTAGTTAATCCAATAAAACAAACCCATTATATCCAGAGGCTTTCCTGGAATGAAAACTTCATAGCATCTTCTAAAAGATATATTTAACCATTTTTGACAGGGATTTCTAAGTCTTGATACAGCCATTGAGAAGATCTCCCTGATGGCAGACGGGGAAGATGTAGGAATGCACTCCACCATACAACAGATAATATCTGGAACTAAACATACATAGCCCTTACTCCTACCAGTTTTCCAGGATTTTTTCCCCCTCAGCCAGGGGTGAAATTCAGCCAGTTCTATCTGGATCATGCAAATCAGTAGGGCTGACTATGCAAATCCCCATGCACCCATCCAGATGTCATGACATCCCTTTTTTGCGACTATTTTCAGGCTCTCTGCATGCGCGGAAGGCTTTGCGGAAGGTGGCGCGCACACATTTGCGAACTGGTAGGGAAGGTAAGTGAATATCACCCATGCCCTCAGCATTTCCACATGGAAATTTAGTCAGAAGAGAAATTCCAGAGCAGATGATGGAATGAGAACCTGCAGGAACAGTGGGGGAGAGTTTTGGTAACACAGGAGTTTTTTCTGAGAGAACTGCAGATTAAGAGATTGTGCAGTCCTGGGCTGGATGGGGGAAGAAGGTAGTTATATGTAAATTTCCTCATAATAAAACTGTATCTAATAGCTTAGAAGTTTGTAGTTTAGTTTGTCAAGATTCTGTCAGTTAGGTTCAGTAAATAAAGGATTGAAAATTGGACTTCTAAGTGTCAAGTCTGGGCTTCAGCCTACAGATGAAGAAAAAAGGAGGTGCTTTACCTTCTGTTCTGTAGAGTAGATGGATAGGATTTCCATATACTGTGTGTGTGTGTGTGTATGCATACACACAAACACACACACACACACACAAAATAGGCTTTGATATTTGCAGCTGATTCTGGGAAACCTGGTTCTTCACACTGGATAATGAGGAAATCTGTTTCAGAAGTAGAATTGAAATTATCCACAGAAATGTAAAATGAATTTGATACTTTAAAAAGAAGTTACTAAGGGAAAGGAATTGTGTGTAGGATAGGTTGAAAGATGGTTAGGATTTCAAATTACTCCATGGCCTCCAGTGCTAAGTGTGGATTCCAATCCAGGTGTCCTTGGTTATTACTGTGGTGTGTTAATTGAGTAATTGATTATGTGCCATCAAGTTGTTCTTGGCTCCTAGCAACCATGTAGATAGGTTGTCTCCATGACAATTTATTCCTAAACTGTACTTAAGCAGTTCTACATCTCTAAAGAATGAAGACTAAGCTACCAGATAAAAGGCTGTGCAAAAATTTGAAGGCATGCTTTGATCTAATTGAGAGAAGACTCTTTGGCTACATTGCATCACTGAAGAAAAGATTCACCTGGGCATCTGTAGAAGCCACAACTTTCCTAGCCAGGAGAAACCAGAACAGAGAGCTCCCTCCCAGCACTTTGAACTAAAGCATTAAAATAAACACATTACTTCCATAGTGCCAAAGGGGGCCATTAGGTTTGCTCCTGCACCAGTTTTGTTATGCTAGATTTCAGGTTTTTTCAGATGCAATTCCAGGTGCTGTTCATCAGCTTTAAAGCCCTATGTGGCAAAGGGCCAGGATATCTTCAGGGCCACTTTTTCCTAGGACAAGTGCCTAAATATCCCATTCTGTCTTTTAGGACTACCTACCTGTCTTACCAGGTCAGATAGGATGAGCACACTTCTAGTCTCTTCCCCTAAATATTGCCATTTGATGGGAGATAGGAACCATAACTTTTTTGTGGCAGTCCCTGCGCCTATGGAACACTTTACCCCCTGAGGTTCAGCAGGCCTATATCTTCCTGGCCTTCCGTAAAGATTTGACAATCTTGCTTTTCCTTTAAGCACTGGCATAAGATTAAACAACCGCATATTAGAGGATTGACTTGGGACCAGGTTTTTATTACTCTTAATGTGTTAAGTGTTACAGTTTAAATATGTATTTATATGTTGTTTTAACTTTTGATTGAGAACCCTTCAGAGTTGGTTAGAAAATGGGAGGTTGTCCCAAAGGTGCTTTTTCAAGAGGCAACTAGACTTCCTTTTTTTTAAAGTTTTGGTTCTTATCCATGAAACTTCTTCAATTCTCTCCAAGAACTGAGAAGCTAAATGTCTTCAAGGGGGGAAAAAATGAAGAAACTCCAGTTGCCTCTTGAAAAAATACATTTGGGACAACCATGACCTGGATGACTGAGAATCTCCATAGGCAAAATGGGTGGTCAACAAACAAACAAACAAACAAACAAAC
>JANHFT010006151.1:30721-42829 GCA_032467955.1 Pseudoxenodon macrops | reverse complement strand
ACAAACAAACAAACAAACAAACAAACAAACAAACAAACAAACAAACAAACAAACAAACAAACAAACAAACAAACACCTGACTGAGGCACAATGCTTCACATGCCCTTACCTTATTGTTTCCTGTATTTGGTTAATCATCAGAATGAGTCTAAAAAATAAATACACAGTCATTTAAGAGTCCCCAGACCTGCCTTAATAGTTTAAGGATTTTAGGACAAACCCCTCCAACTTTCAAGTTCCTTGAAATTTATAGTTTTTTTAAAAATTATTTATTCCATTTATCTTTGTAAATGATAAGACGTGGTTTGTAGTGGTTTCTATTTCTGACTATTTTTGTTGTAAAAGACGTATGCATTTTTATGACCATGTTTCTATTGCTGCTACTACAAGTACTACATGCCCATTATGATTCTTCAATTATTATTCTAACTACTCTTCTCTTGGCATCATCCTCAGAGCAGCTATCTGAACAATTATTGGCGTTGTCACAGAGAAAAAGCTTGGTTGGAAATTCAAACCAGGAGCACATTACAGTATTTGAAGATAACACCAGGGGAATCATATGTGCTTGTTGACATAAAGATGAAATCTTTGTTTGCCTCCTCAGATTGGCTCTGCTTAGGCAGGAAGCCCAAACAAAGGATTAGCAATCTCATAAGAGATAAGAGTAGAACATACTAACCACCTTCCATGGTGCCCGTATTCTCAGATCCCCTTGCAGTGGCAAGTGCATGCACCTTGATCCTGAGTTCATTATGACAGTTTTCTGTTGTCTTTTCCAATGAAAATCCCTGGAAAAATGACTTCCCCATTGTTGGCTAAAGCTATCACTGTTGTAAGATCAGGAGACAGGTTTTATGAGAAAGATTGCAGAGTCACCACAAGCTATGGATTAACTGGGGTTTTGCTACAATGAACATGACTTCAATTATAACTGCCACCTGTCGCACAGCTGTGTTTACAACCCAAGCGTCTTTTCTTTTTGTCTTTTTAATTCAGTGACAAAAGAGGGTGGCAATGACCTTGGGGCTGAAAAGCAACAACGACAGATATTTGACAATGAATTTCAAACTTCCAGCATATGAAATATGAATATATTTCAAAGAATGTTATATCCCACCAGCAAGGCTAGCACTGGACCCCTAAGTTGGTGAAGACTTTTCTTTTCAGGAAAGACATTAAATTAAGTATATTGGGGAAAAAAGTAACTAAAAGTTTGTACAATTTTGATTTACAGTAAGCGCAGGGGATTCTATTCCTACTAAGCACTGAGTAGATTATGACCCACCATTGGTGTTGCATTTTTTGTTACATTTTATCCTTAGGGTCACTTTTCATTTAACAAAATAACAGAATAACAGAGCTGGAAGGGATCTTGGAGGTAATCTAGTCCAACCCCCTGCTCAAGCAGAAATACCATTTCTGACATGTGGCTGTCCAGTAATGTACTGGATTACATTTTTGCAGTTTCATTTCTGCAACATCTTTTATGTTAAGGCAATTTTTAAGGCACAATGTAGGTTGCGATATGTTCAATGACATATACATTCTGAAGAATTATTATAAACCTCAGACTGAGGTTTTTGTGGTAATTGCCATATGTCTTCATCTATCACAACCTGTTTGTCAGACAGGCAGATGCTTCCTAATAAAATCTTAAAATACTTACTAAAAATATTAATGAGCTGAAACAAAAAAGATGCTTGATTGATAGTGGCATTAGCTCTATCCAACACAGGGTAATCAAGAACAATTTTGAAAAAAAAAAGTCATGCAGTTCATTTTTTTAATATTGTTTTTCTTTTTTCAGAAAACTAATTTGCAAAGTACACAAAATGTCTAAGGAACTTTTTTTAAAAAAACTTTAAAAATTAGACCAGGATGTGGGATTGAGACAATATTGATTGTGTTGTTGGATGACCTCTGCCATGAGCAAGATGGGGCTAGTGAAGGGGTCGGCAACCTTAAACACTCAAAGAGCCACAATGGTCCTAACCGATAGTCCCCTGTTCAATTCTGGAACCGAATGAAAGTGCGGTTCCCCTACCATAGAGTTTCCTCCTAGCATGGCGTCCTTTTTCCTGTGCCTAACCGAAAGCCCTATTAATGTTGGAGCTGCCCGGAAAACCCATCCCTTGCATCTCCTCCTGACATGGCCTGCTTCCCCCCCCCAACCGGAACCTCCTCTTAAAATTGTGATACCACAGCAGAGGGATGAAAGAGCCACTTGTGGCTCCAGAGCCACAGGTTGCTGACCCCTGGGCTTTGTGATCTCTCAGTGGCCTTCAATGCCATCAACCCAAAGTATCTTTCTGAAGTGGTTTTGGGAGTTGGGGATGAGTGACATTGTGTGGTGCTGGTTTTCTTTCATGATTGGTTCAAATCAGTATTGATAGGATAAAAGAGGTACAATCAATGGCCCCTACTTTCTGAGGTATTACAGGGGCCAGTTCTTTCTCCCTCTTATTTAACTCTATATGAGGCATCTGAGTGAAGTGATCTGACAGTCTGGGATGAGGTATAATCAGTATAATACTTTATATCTCAACCCTGCCTGCCTGAAAGATGTTGTGGCTATCCTATCTCAGTGACTGGAGGTCGAAGAGGCTTTGGTTTAACCCCAGCAAGACTGAAAAAACTATTACATTTTTTTAACTTTGGTCCTGGATTCGGTAGCACTTCTACAGATAGACCCAGTGCAATTTGAGGATCCTCTTGGACCAATAGCATTTGCTGGAAGAGAACCATAGTTAAGAGAATACTTAACCTGCATACTTCTGGTTGTACACCAATTGTGATCATTCCTAGAGGAGGACACTTAGCTGGTGTGGAATGGAGTTGATTAGATTTAAAAATGTCTGTTATTCAGCACCTCTATTTCATGGGCTGCATAGGCTGCCAGTAGATATTCAGGTCAGTGGTGGGATTCAAATAATTTAACAACTGGTTCTCTGCCCTAATTATTTCTTCCCACAACCAGTTCACCAAACTGCTCAGAAAGTTAACAACTGGTTCTTCTGAAGTGATGTAAACTGGCTGAATCCCACCAGTGATTCAGGCACAATTTAAGGTGATGGTTTTCACCTTTAAAACCTTCATGGTTTGGAACCAGGAGGGCCTGCCTTCTCGCAGTTATTTCTTCTTGTCCAATCTGGTCTGGTTGATGGGCATGCTCCAGATCATGTCAGCCAAATAATATCATAATATTGATATCATAATATTGGGGTCCAGAAGATGGTCCTTTTCTGTTGTAGCACATGTGACATCATTATGATGTTCTTTTTGTTTCTTTTGACTAAAGTGTTGGATTCTTCATATGCCTCTAATTCAAAACCCACAGTTTTAAGACATAAGTATTAAACTGGAAAGATGAATTGTCAAACATACTTTTTTCTTGTAGTCAACACTTTAAAAACTACTGTAAAATCCTTGCCAGTAATGAAGACATTTGGAAATGTGTTCTTTTTATATAAACAAATCCCACTTTATTTTACTGTTTGCCTTTGAGTGTACTCCTAAGGTAATTTTTATTTTCCATTAATTATGGTTATCACTAAATCCAAAAGGGACAAATGTGTCCAAGTTAAATATGGTCTGAAATCCTAAATTCTTTATAATTTGTTGTTCATAAATTTAATTCTAAGCACTGATAATTTGTCTTCAGATGAAAAATAAATTGCAACTAAAAAAAAAGAAATTAGTTGCTCCCAGTCTTACAGGTAAACATGAGAGCTGCACATATAGAATAATTGATTGATTTATAACCTATCTTTATTACTTTATAAATAACTCAAAGAGGTTAACACACACAATACTCATTCCTCCTGTTTTACCCATAAGAACCGTTAGCAACCCAGGCCTGCCAAGCCCCTGAGCTGGTTCTTTCTGTGGCGCCATAGGATTTTTAAAAGCACTGTGCATGCGTGCGCACATGGCTGCAGTGCACCCCTGAGCAAATCAGCAGTAAGAAGATTTAGAACCCACCTCTGTCACAGACACCTGGCTTTTAGCTTGGTGTCTTCATAACTAGACCAAACTGGCTCTCTCTAAATTAGATTTACAGTTGTAGGGTTATTGATGTACTTGAATATTTGCATTGGCAGGGTCCATGTATGGTTAGTCTGATTTGGACTGGACGTGCCATATGAATCCTGCTTACAACCCTTTTCCCATTTTGGAATTGTTCACTTCTTGAAATTTTATAACTTTATTTTTTATAATTGTAAACATTTTAATCTTAAATTATTCCAATTTCAATGTTTATTGATTATATTACATACTGTCCTGAGCCTCTCTCTGAGGAGATGGGCAGTTAAGAAATATAAATATATAAATATATTTATAAATAAATAAACCCAATAATTGTGCTTTATGGTATAGCTTCACAAGATATATGGATAAGCCTGTCGAACACCAGGGAAATCAGGAGATTCAGGCAGTTCAAATGAGTATAAAGATTTATTGCAAGCTTAAGGTCTCTACAAGAATCTGACCAACTAGTGGTGAAGGAAAATAAGTGGGATATAAGAAAGACATTCAAAGTGGGCTTGACTTAGATCTCTTGTAACTTGTGACTTGTAACTTATGATGGGATGCATTTTACCCCTCCCTTGGGATCAGCCTGGTAATCTCCTCCACAGTCTTTGTGTTCAGTAGGACACTATCCAGTTTAGTGGATATAACATTAATACCCAAGTAAGGTAAAGACAATTGCCAGATGATCTTTTGGCAACCAAAATACACTTGGAAGTGGACTAGTAGTTTACTTGATTCCAGAAAAAGTAGCATACTTAACCTGTTTATAGCCCCCTGCCATCTGTCACAATATCTGCTTAGTTTGTCTATCAAACATAAAACTTTCCTTTTGACATATTTCAGCTCTACTATTATAGAATAATTTTGATGATCTGCATTCAATGAATATTAATGAAGTAAATTATCTCCAAATCCTTCCAACTGTGCTAAAACTACAGGAATCAACAGGCCTCATTAGACTCCCATGGAGCAGAAATGTTAAAGTGGCTTTTCTTTTAATTTTAATTAAGATTAATTGGATAGTCTTTTGATTTTATAAAATTCAAAAAAGCCTTAAAACTCATATTCTTTGAAGTTAGAAGCAAGGTAAGTCTTGTGAAGTTGTGTTGTTGTTTTTTAACTCAGACTGAACAATGAAAATGAATTATATCTAATCCAATGGCTGTGGTGGACAAGCTGCATCACACCTTCTCATCGATCTCCGCTGTTCTTGGACAGCCTCCTTATTTTCCTCCATAGGATTTCTCCCAGAAACATCTTGCATATGATACTATATGTTAGATATATATATATATATAACTTTTGGAAGCCAATGTTTATAAGACCAGGATTTAGCAACACTGGCCTGTGTCTCTCCCACCTCCATCACCAACACCAAATTTCTTTCATCCTTGACAAATGATTTGGTATCTTGAATTAGTTTTCTTGTTGTTTTTTTTCTCTTTTAGGAATGGATAAATAACAGCAATGATTTGTCAGTAGGAGGACACAATTTAGCAGCCCAGAGAGAAGATTGTCAAAGGAAATAAGACTTGCTGTGCAAATAGGAATGGGGATCATCTGAAATCTGATTCATCTTGTTAGCATTGTTAGGTTTCATGGATTAAAATTTCTTTGTCTGGCTTTTTGTAATGAGAAAGTATATATTTATCATTTGCAACATTTTTCAATGCATATATTTTTCTATGTTACCTTTTCTTATGCATGTTTGCTCAGTACAATTAACCCAAAGACGTAGAACATAGAATGATAGATGTCTATGGAGATTCTCAGTCATCCAGGTCAGGGGTGGGTTCTAATTTACCTTGCCGGTGGTTCGCTGCCTCCTGTGCCGCATGGGTGCACCTCACGTGCGTGTGCGCACACCCCGTGCATGCGCGCATGCGCAATAGAAAAAAAACCCAAATTTTTTTTAAAGGCCGAAAACAAGATGGTGACACATGCGCAGTGCCAGAAATTCGACACTCTGTTAACCATCCAGCTCAGTTATGGTTCCCACTTCCCTGGAAGAACATTTCTACTTTTACCTTACTGATTTTTCAGAAAGCCATTAAAACTGGGCTTTTCTGTAAAGCCTTGCAAAGTGATTTTTGACCAGGAGGACTTAGATATTGTTGCTGTTTGAAGTCTCAGGGTGCTATTCATTTGTTATTGTTTATTACTGTTATTTTAATCTATTTTGGGGGGAGCCACTTAGGTCCTTGTTGGATGGAAGGGCTCCTAAACTGTAGCAAACAAAATTATGTCCTTCAACTTTCCTTGAAAATAATGATAGATTTTTATTTTGTGAAGTCCAAATTACTGGTGAAGCAAGGAGAACATCAATCTCAGAAGGTATCTTTAAGGCTAGTATGGGGTGAAAGCATACTCTTCAAAAGTACAGAACTGAATTTCCAGCCAGAGTTATAGTGAATTAATGAAGAGGGATTCCCTTTGAAACACTTCCAACAGCTGTCACATCTGAGCTTTTAGTGTCATCTCCCTAAAATTCTTCTTCCCATGCTTCCTTCCCAAGTCTTTCACATGTGTATACCTTTTATATCCAATACTTGTGGGGCAGAAACTACTGAAACCGCCTAGGGAGATGTGAAAAATAAATTAAAACAAAATACATTGATTAATCATTTCAGTGGGAAAGATGATGAATATCCATTGTATACCTATCTTTTTCCCCTTGGTACCAGGTAAAATCTAACTGTATTTTGATCAGCTATGCCCCGTAACTTCTATTTTCAGCATGTCACCGAGCTTATGAATGTGCAAAAGAAGAAAACCGTGCTGCTGAAAAATAAATCAACCTCACTGACTCTTATTATATTTTCCCCCCAGCATACCTCTTGATAAATTCCTCTGCATCCTATATTGTATATTTAGGATTTGCAGGAAATCTCTCAAGGCATTATTAGAGGATGAGACAACTGGGTAAATTATAATGAGATTGTTTGAAACATGCTGGCAAATGAGACAGATGTGAGCCTAAAGGGCAAACACATGGTGTACTGCATATTTCCCCCCTCCATGAAAGACACCTGCAGATGCCTCCTTGCAAGAATACAAAATATTGAATCAGTACCTGATGGTCCTTGGGGATTAGCATCCTTGCAATCAAAATAAGCTATATAAATTCTACTAACTAATCATGTCCCCCCAACTTCTACATATGGTTATGCTTTGACGCTTACAAGTAAAACTCTTCTGAGGTGAAAAACAAGTCAAGTATAAGGCCACACGTTTGTTTTTCTTCTTTGCTTCTCACTCTCTCTTAGCTAATAAGGATCTGGCTGAAATTCTGCTTTTTTAGGAGCAGCAACATTAAAGTGGTCCTGTAATATGCACTAATTGGGATTGTCATAGATATGGTGAGCCCAAATGCTTTTCCAATTAAATTGAGAGTTGGCCAATAGCCACTGCCAACAGATGTCTCTCTGAATCACTTATAACCCAGAAGGAATATCACCTTGAGGCAAGAACAGATTCCACCTCTCCACCTCATTTTTAGAGGTAAAATGGATGTAATTAATTCCAAATGAGATTTTTTTAACCTGCAGTGAATGAGATCTGCAACTGGAATGTCCTAAGCTGCAGACCAAGTTATATATTTCACAACCACTTAGAGATGTAATAAATTGCTGTGGATGGAAGTGAGCCCAACAGTATAATGTCATGAAAATTTACTTAGAATGAAGCCCTGTTGAACCCAGGAGGAGTTATTCCCAGAGAAGTCTGTGTGGTTCAACCTTCTTTTCTAGCTCCCTCAAGCAATGAGCCACAATTCATTAAGTCTTCACCATATCCCTAACAGATGTTTATCTAATCTTGTCAAAGGTTCCAGTAATAGGAAAGTATCTTGTCTTCTTGACTTTTTGCAGCGGTCTAAATATACCTCAGAGATATGAAGATGCATTTTCTTGGACAGATTTCTTCTGCCAAAAATAAAACCATCATTACACAAAATCATCTCACAAAGGAATCAAGGCTGCTATGTCAGTAACTTGTTTGTTTTACAAGAAGGTCTTGCATGGTATTTATAAAGATAATTTCATTATTTCTTTTAGGCATTTGATGCACCTTCTTATTTATGCAGTTAAGACTATGAGGTGGATAAATAATTTGCATAAAGAGTATCCAAAAACAAATTGGAATTTATTTCACATCTTCTATGTTAAATTAGAATGCTAGCGAAAGAATGTTCTTATTTTATCATTGTACTTAATAGTAAAAAAAACAACCACCCTAGAATGCATCCTTTTTTAATGAAATCTGTTGAATCCATTTTTACATATGTGATTTACAAATATATCATCTTTGCACTTTCCCAACCTAAAGTAGAATACAATTCACATGTCTGCTAAAATCCAGTGGTTTTTTCCCCTCAAATGTGGTACTATAAAAGGTGCTTGAAGAATGAGCCTAGGCTGATGCAATCAGAGTCAATGATTTACATAAGTTCTTTTGACCTAATGCATGGGTGTCAAACTTGTGGTGTCACATTGCCATCACATGATGTTTCGCAATGTTTTTCCCATTTGTGGAGCTGGGGTGGACGTGGCCTATGTGTGACGCATCTGGCTTACAGGCTGCCAGTTTGACACCACTGACCTAATGGGTCTGCTGTGGGAAGATTCCTTCTTTCCTTCACTAAATTCTTCCCCTGATCAGTCATTTAGGGTGTGGCTGTGAGAGAGACCCAACCTCTCATTTGCACAAATTAGGGTTTGTTTGTTTTTTCTGGAAGGAGGGTTGAAGAAGGTGGACATAGGAATATTACAGATTAACAGAGTTGGAATGGACCTTGCAGGTCATCTAGTCCAACCCCTGGAAGACCAAGTATAAGGCTTCAATGGGATTTGTCTTATCACTGGTGAACAGAAGTATTTGCCAGTTAAAACAGCATTCTCTGGTGTCATGCTGGCCACATAAGTGCAGAATTGTCTTTGGACAGCACTGGCTCAATGCAGGGGTGAAATCCAGCAGGTTCTGACAGGTTTTGGAGAACCGGTAGCGGAAATTTTGAGTAATCTGGAGAACCGGTAGCGAATATTTTGAGTAGTTTGGAGAACTGGCAAATACCACCTCTGGCTGGCCACAGAGTGGGGTGGGAATGGGGATTTTGCAGTATCCTTCCCCTACCATGCCCACCAAGCCACGCTCAGCAAGCCACACCATACCCACCAAACTATGCCCACAGAACCGGTAGCAAAAAAATTGGCTTTCACCACTGGCTCAATGGTCTTGGATTGGAGATGAACACTGCCCCTTATAGTTGGCAACGACTAGTGGAGTAAAATCGACAGGGACTCCTTTACATTTTTTACATATAATATTTTGCATGACAACTCTCCTCGCCCATGACATTCTAGTTTGCCCTGATGATGTTACCTAATTTGGGTAATGAAACATCTGCAAGAAAACAAGCAAGCTCAGAGAGCACCAAGGACCCCTCATTTCAACCCTGAGCTACAAATATTCTCCTTTATTGGTATACAGAGAATTACTTACTACCATGTTTCCCCAAAAATAAGACCAGGTCTTATATTAATTTTCGCTCCAAAAGATGCATTAGGACTTATTTTCCAGTTAGGTCTTATTTTCGGGGAAATACGGTACTAATTGCATCTGGCTGGCTGACAATCTGAACTGGGGCTTATTTTGCAGGGTAGGGCTAATATTACCAGCATCCTGAAAAATCATGCTAGGACGTATTTTCCAGTTGGGTCTTATTTTTGGGGAAATACGGTAGCACTGATGATCTTACCTTATTTGGGTAATGAAACGTCTGCAAGAAAACAAGCAAACTCAAGTACCCCTCATGTCAATCCTGAGCTACCAATATTCTCCTTTATTGAAACTTCCTGTTGGTTAGAGCTGTGAAGTACAGGTAGCCTTCAATTTATGACCATTTGTTTAATGACCAAAGTTACAACAGCACTGAAAAAAGTGGCTTGTGACTGGTCCTTGCATTTATGACTATAGGAGATGACCAGGCTGAGCCGGAGGGAGGGAGGGGTCAGGCATGTCATCAGTCTTGAGTCCCTTCAGGTCCACAAGAGATCTAAGTCTACCTTGAATTCCATTGACTCTTTTTACCGCCCATTTGCCTGACTGTTAGTAGTTCAGATCAGGGATGGGTTCTAACTTACCTCGCCACCAGCTCGCTTCCTCCCGCGCTGAGTGGACGCGTCTCGTGGTCGTGCACACTTTGCATGCATACGTGTGCACAGTGCATAAAAAGTACAAAACATTCCCCCCCAAAAAAGGCCGAAAACAAGATGGTGACACATGCGCAGTGCTGGAAACTCAGCTTCTGTGCATGCGCAGAAGAAAAATATTCCAGAACCCCCACCCCAAAAAAAAACAAATTCCCAAAAAAAAGATGGCAGCATCCATGGACCAGAACCAGTTCCGTGACATCACCAGCAGCTTACTACCTACTGTATAGAACCGGTCCGAACCGGTAGGAACCCACCTCTGGTTCAGATTCTTCTGGGGAACTAGCATGGAATAAACCTGTCCTCATTTGACCAGCCGCACTTCCTGATTTCTTGCACCTGATAGTGACTATCACAGCGCCCATGTGGTCATGTGATCAAAATTCAGGTGTTTGGGAACCAGCACTTATATAAGAAGGTTGCAGCGTCTAGGGGGTCAAGTGATCACCACATACAATCTTCCCAAGGGATTCTAACGAGCAAAGTCAATAACAAAACAACAGGGATGGAAGGGTCCTTGGAGGTCTTCTAGTCCAACCCCCTGCTCAAGCAGGAAACCCTATACCATTTCAGACTGGTTGCCCAATCTCTCCTTAAAAACTTCCAGTGTTGGACCATTCACAACTTCTGGAGAAAAGGGGGAGGTTAGATTGACTCAAGTGATTAACCTTCACTTAATGACTGCGGCAACAAGTTCGGAAAATTGATTTTGACTCATTTAACAACCACAGTGCTTAGTGATGGAAGTTCCAGTCTCAACTGTTGTCATAAGTCGAAGATGACTTGTTGTGGAATAATATGTCATTGGTAGACTCCTGCTTTGGAGACAGTCAATCAGGGGCTGGATTCTCACCCCACATCATGGACCTGATCAGTTCTGGGAAAGACTAAAGACATCAATGGCAGCAATATTTACTCAAACACAACCAACGTTCTATCACTAAAGCGTTGCCTCTCAATCAGTTCTGGAAATTTTTTTAATTTTTTTTTAAAACAACAGAATTGGTGGATTTTTGAAAAACGTTTGAAAACCCCTTGATTTAGTGTGACACCTTTTCTGACTTCCTAAAAAGGATGTGAAAGCCGCAGTTGACAAAAGCAATGATGGGTAGCAGAGTCTCTCTATGGGACCAGTGGGTGGCAACCATGACACTAAGAAAAAGGGAAAGGGGTCTCCAAACTTGGCAACTTTAAAACTTGTGGACTTCAACTCCCAGAATTCCTCAGCCAGCCTTGCTGCTGTGGTCATAAAGTTGGAGCCCATAAGTACAACAGAATAACAGAGTTGGAAGGGACCTTGGAGGTCTTCTAGTCCAACTGCTTGCTCAACCAGGAAACCCAATATCATTTGAGAGAAATGGTTGTCCAATCTTTTCTTAAAAACCTCCAGTGTTGGAGCGCCCACAATTTCTGGAGGCAGGTCGTACCACCGATTATTTGAAAAGGAAATTTCTCCTTAGTACTAGATTGGTTCTCTCCTTGATCAATTTCCACCCATTGCTTCTTCTCCTGCCCTCAGGTGCTTTGGAGAAGAGATTGACCCCCTCTTCTTTGTGGCAGCCCCTCAAATATTGTAACACTGCTATCATGTCACTCCTAGTCCTGCTTTTCATTAAACTAAACGTACCCAATTCCTGCAACCGTTCTTCATATGTTTTTGTCTTTGGTGCTCTTCTCTGCACTCTTTCTAGAGTCTCAACGTCTGGATGCCGTATTCCAAGTGTGGTCTTATCAAGGCGTCATAGAGTGGTATAAACACATCACATGATCTTGATCCTATCCTTTTTAAAGATCCCTGATCTAGAGTTTGAATGAAGATGCTCTAATCTGCTGGCCTGGAGTGGATGAGGATGCGCAAGGAAGT
>JANHFT010006151.1:0-10694 GCA_032467955.1 Pseudoxenodon macrops | reverse complement strand
CTTCCTTCCTTCCTTCCTTCCTTCCTTCCTTTCTTTCTTTCTTTCTTTCTTTCTTTCTTTCTTTCTTTCTTTCTTTCCTTCCTTCCTTCCTTCCTTTGTTTCCTTTCATTGGAACAACCTATACTCCCCGATTCTTTACCTTCTTGCTCAGGTATTCCATAGTCTTGCAGATTGCTTCAAGGTCTTTTCTTCCAATGTCATTAGTCTTCATGTGTATGATCAGGGCAGAGGGATAATCTGTAAAACTGAAGAAACCCAGTAGCCTGTCATTAACTCTTTAGCTTCTAATTTAAATTACCTTAAACCAGATACATCAAAAATGGATGCAAATCTGTAGGAAACGATCTAAATACTGATGAAGAATTATTCATGTCTTTAAGTTTGTTTGCACACAGGGACAATTCAGAAATGAGTGTTACAAGGAAAAAATAATATTGACACAGCCTTTTGAGATTTTATATTTTTTCTGTTGGGAAAAAAAGTATTAAACAAAAGGATAACATAATGAAAATCATTTATCAGAAATGTACATAGGGAATTCATAGCTATGTTCCAGTTGCCCAGAACTATACCTACAGACTGTTCTTATGTGGTTTATATAGTTGATTTGTTATTTGCTAGCTGATTATATCCATTTCCTGTATATGTGAGCTCAGTGGACCATTGTTACACTTTATGAGTCATAAACATCAGGTTTAAAATATGAACATGCTGTATGCATTGCCAGAATACATTATGGAGACATTATATTTGATTTGTTCATTTTTCTACATCTATATTTTATTTGGCTACATAAATTTCCCTGTATGAAAGAAAAATACTTAAGGTACTATTATTTTAAGATTATATATATATATATATGCACAGTATACACTGTGGTGGGATTCAAATAATTTAACAACCGGTTCTCTGCCCTAATGATTTCTTCCAACAACCAGTTCACCAAACTGCTGAGAAAGTTAACAACCGATTCTCCCGAAGTGGTGCAAACTGGCTGAATCCCACCACTGCATATACAGTATTTAAATGTAATCAAAAAAATAAACTCAATTGAAAAAATGACCTAACATTGTAGCAGAGATTTAACACACAAATGCTGCATGTATAAATCCATATTGCAACATCCAGTAACGATAGGGTTCCCAACGATACTCACAGTTCTATAAGGAATTAAGGACTGCTGTATAGAGAGAATAGCGTGTGTGTTGCTGCAAATGTGTTAATGGTGATATGAGTGGGAGGGTTCACATATTTAATGAGCAGGCTTTAGATTTCATGCCAAATATTCTCTAAATTTGTTTGTGCCATTGTTCCATTCTGTGTTCATGCCAATAGATCTTGAAGAAAGTGTACATCGCAAGAGGATTTTATACACTGTCTAGACATTCTGTGCAATCTCCATTGTGCTTATGGGGATATTGTTGTATTTTATAACTTCTCTAGTATATTTGCTGATCAAAATGCATTGGATCCAGAAATATTAATCTTGTATTATTTCTAATTTGCTGGCCCCATGCTATGTGTTACGTTTGTGTCACTGTTGGCGCTGCCTTTTCCAATCGGGTGACAAATGGTGGCTTACGGATGTACCAATTGCAATTACCTGCAGCATCTCCAATGAACTATAAAACTGTGGTGGCCTGACTGCCTTAGCTCTAGTAACAATCACATTATCACAGATGAGGGATTGTAATATAACTCTTTTCCCTTGCCAATACAGAGAAAGAGAGAACAGAAAATGTGCTAAAAGCTTAAGCTTCCACTCCCCCCCTTCCTGCCATCCATTAAAATGCTTTGTAAGAAACAAAGATTTGTGAACTGTTCACTTCCTTTCTTCTTTCTTTCTTTCTTTCTTTCCTTCCTTCCCTCCACCTTTTGCTATGTCATTTGGAAAATTAGCTTCTTAATGGACAGAAAATCGGATGCACATAAATGCAATTCTTTCCTCTCAGACCTTCAGGTAGTGCTGACCAGCAGCTATCAATGAGGTTGATGCAACTGTGACAGATGTCTTATTGATTAGCAGATTTAATTTGGCTGATCTAGCTGGCTAGATGGGTGTCCTTTTTCTTCCTCACTCCTAAGTGCACCCATTCCTCAATGGTGTGCTTACAGGAATAAGCCAACCACATCAAAAAGGAATATATCACTCTTCAGTCAATGCTCTGTGATAAATGTCTCTCCTACTACAACCTCCAAACAAGCTCAGTGCCCACTTATATAACTGGCAACTTTATACATTCTCTTTCTCTCTCTTTTTCCTCAGCATATCAGCAGAACTGTTTCTCCTACCATTAACACTCAGCTCTATCTGCAGGGTATGATGAGAAAAGTCAAGATGGTGTCTGTGATGATGCAATTAAAATTATGCTTATGGCTACCATCTTCCCTACTTTAACCAGACCCTTCAGGCGTCTCTGCTGTCCTGTTTCAGGTTTCAAACATATACACAGTTGTTAGGAGACAGCAAGCAATTTACTCAAAACTAAGTAGACAAATGGCCAACAAGTAATGAAGCATAAATCAGAGACTCTGGAGATAAGGCTTGCCTGAATAGATTTCACTTTCCTCAAAAGCAGGCTGGAGAATAATCAAAGTTCAATACGGAGTTTGTCAAGATTCGTTAGCCAATCCAAGGTCAGAGTTCAAGTTTTTTACCCAAATGGGAAGCAGCCATACACAGGAGGTCAAATGGTTGTTTCCAGCAAGGAAATGTGGGTCAGCACTACGTCTTAAATAAAGCTACACTCAGTGATTCTCGTTTAAGGCAAGATTGTCTTGTTTAAAGTCTTTTCCTTTGTTATATTCTATTTCTCTGCTCCACATTTTGTCATTTGACTGCTCCTGATGTTCTGAGGCCACCTGTGTTTGTTTAGAAAGCAGAGGTAATGGCCTTAAAGGACAGGAGGAAGAATTGCTGCCAAGTTAACAGTCATATAAAAGAACTGAATCCAATCAGACATGCTACTTTATTTACTTTATATTTCACACAAAAATAAAGGGAGGGAGGTGCATTGAGACTTCTGTTGCTATCAGTTTATAAGAAAGGTTGTATCAACTACAGGATTTTAATAAGGCATTTGACAAAATATACCACATAGAAAAATGTGGAATAGACAGCATCACCACCCGATGGATTCGTAACTGGCTGACCAAACGCGTTCAACATGTAGTCCTCAATGAAGCTACATCGATGTTGAAGGAAACATGTAGTGGGGTACCACAATGTTCTGTCTTAGTTTCAGTACTCTTCAAAGTTTTCATAAATGATTTAGATGAAAGGATAGAAGGAAACAAAATTTTCAGATGACGCCAAGCTGGGGGAAATAGGCAACACTTCAGAAGATAAGATCAAGATCTAGAAGAATGTTGATCTAGTTGAACATAGGGTATTTTCCAATTAAATGCAATTCAGTGTCTAATGGATTAGAATAACTCCAAAGTTCTTCCAAGCTTATGACTCTATGGAATAATAAAAGCAGCACTTCTATCATCCCCCAGCCAATGAGTCCTGGGCCATTCCTCCAGGAATCCTTCAAGGTGCTTGCCACTTTTGATTTCAATAGGTCAAAGAGATTTAAAAGGTTAGTCAGGCAAAAAGCACTTTGACCTGAGGCCTTCCTTGATGGAAACTTGCCCACATTTACCTTGCTAGCTGTGGCCTATTTAAAAGGATTTGAAGTAAGATAAATGACCTATATTCCAAATAACCCAGTCTTTAATGACAGGCAGAACTGATGGACAGAAAACAATTCTGAATTATAAAGGGGATGAAAAAAACCCTACTCAGCAGAACAGGGTAGCATTAATTCAAATAAAGAAAATTGATAATTAGGATCAGATTTAACAAAGCATCTTTAAACATCTTCCAAAACTCCAGTGGTCAGCTACGGTTACTGTCAGGCTTCAATCCAGAATGCAGCAGTAAATCTCTGCTCTCCAAACACTAAACCTCTCATTCATTAAATATCTTTCTCTAAGTTTGGTGGTTTGTTTGCAGTTGTTTCATTCCCCAACTAGCATCAGTGATAGTGAGTGTGGGATTTGCTCTTTATTTTATATGAAGGCTTGCACTGCCAATATTGGTGGGGGTGTTGTTTTATCCTTAGTAGTTTCTTGATTGTCTGGTGTCAATCCCTGTTTATCTGGTGTAGGTTTTAGAGGATGTGTTCTGGACTTTTAGTTTTTTTTTTAATTTTCTCTTTTGAATGGCATCTAAAAATGAGTTATCTCTGTGTGTCTGTTGATAGCTGATTTGTCTAAATGCCAAGCTTTCAGGAATTTCCCAGTGTTTTTAATTTAGCTTGGTCTAAGATGCTCAGTTTCCAAATTGAAACTATGATTGTATCTATCCATGTGTTTCGAGATTAAGAAGTTTTCATTGTGTCTTCTAACTGCTAGATAGTATTCATGGATATGCTCTGCTAATCTTCTGCCTGTCTGCCCTACATAGTTGCTGTAAGTTTTTTTACACTGTATTTTGTAGATGACCCCTGGGTTTTTGTTGTAGTTGTTTCACGTGGACTACTGGGACTTTTGATTTACTTAAGATGTTTTGGAGGGCTTTACTTGGTTTAAAATTCTGTAGAGGATAGGTATGCATGCCGATCTAATGCAAAATATCTTACTTTTTGTGGAACAACATGTGAGTAATATTTGACTGTATTCCTTTGTAATTTTCTTTATTTTCAGGTTCAAAATTATACAAATATGTTCAGATTTGCATTTGAAAATTGTTAATTCTTTATACATTGGGACTCTATTTTGTTCAGACATTTACCCTGCTATCGTTATTGTAAGTTTTATTCTTTTTATTGTGTTATCACAAATCTTAATATATTGCATCATTTCAATACAGTGATGTTTATACAATATCATTAAAATTACTGACATTCTATTACTTAGGTAACTAAGAATATTGAAAATAGAAAAAGAATAAAGCAAGAACCTTGTTTTATCAATATTAATTACAATTTAGAATATCAATATTACAAGCATTAAAATAGGCTTTTTCATTCAAAAATATTTTGGTGTTAAGACAATCACTGAATATCACACACACACACACTTTATATTAATGAAAAGAAAACATAGATGTATGCGGCAAATTGAACTAGATCAAATAACAAACTGCATAAAAAGGGGAGAAAAACCTATTATCCATCTGTTAATTTGCAATATTTGTAGGCATATGGAAGCCAGACTATAAGTGATTGTATTTGCATTGCTGTGTGATGGGTTGTATGTATGGAGATAATTCTTGCTTAAATTTAATTAAACTTCTATTTTTTATATATACTACTATTTTGCCATTGCTGCATATTTTCTAAATTCGAGCTCTGAAGCAGATATTGTCAGAATTGTGATTTTCTTCTAGTCTTAAAGAAAATTTATTCTCACTGCTATAAGCATATATCTTACCAAATTATGATGTTTCTTGTTGATTTTTCCTAAGATTATATCTAGTAAGAAAAGTTGTGGTTTCAATTTAAATTCCATAATCTTCTGCATTACATTATCTATGTCTTCTCAGTTGTTGGGCTTTTTCTTTGTATGTAATAAAACACTCCTTGTATTTCATGACATTTCCAACATTTATCACTTTATGACTTATTTTAGATATGATTGATGGAATTGTATACCATTTGTAAAACATTTTGTACCCATTTTTCTTAGGTTAAAACTTGGTATATATTTTATAGATTTAGTTCATAACTTTTCCCAGTGCTGTGTTGTAACTGTTTCTTTAGGGTTTTGCATACATTTTATCATACAGTTTTTTATTTGTTCTATCTATGTGTCACGTATAAGTAAAATATTATATATAGGCGATGCTTGCTGATGTTGTTGCCAGTTACTCAGTGGCTGGGAGTAAGCCCTTGTTCAGCCCAGATTTTTTTTTTTTTAAGAAAATTAATTATTTTCTTTTAAAGTAGTTTTGTTCCCAAATCTATGAAGAAATCAAAATTTCCCTGCGCTGAGGGAATAGAAATATGAATTTAGATCATATTGTTCTAGAATTATATCATCTATCTCTGTCTCTATCGCTATCTCTATCCATTTATTTATCTATAATTAATTAATTCCTAGGATTCAGTTATTTTCTATTAAAGATGGAATCACATTGCAGAAAAGAACAGTGAGAAATTTGGAAACATTTTATCTCATGGTAAGACCTTTTTTTTAAAAACTGTCGGCTATGTTGAATTAATACATTATTACCAGTAGTTCATCTCCAGTCTTTCCAGCAGATTAGTTGCTTGTCTGAGTTCCTAAAATGGGAATGATGAGGTGCTGAAGAGATTAAGGTACTTCCCGATTAACTCATTTGTTCTAGTCTACTATAGCTTAATGAGAACTTACTACTTGAAATTGATATGCTTTTTTAATTGGTAACATTTCTGCCCGGTTTCATATCAGATGCTTGGTGAGTTTTAAGAACTTTGTATCCTGTGATTGTGAGGGAAATTCTGAAGATGTTTCAGGAATTTGCCAACTCTTTCTAAACTTAGAAGATAAGCAGTATCAGGTCACAGCAACATTCTTCAATATTACTGCAAAGAATACAATATTAAGTCACCAAGAGTTAAAAAGACATTATTTTCACCTTTTCTATACCTTCATTCATGTTGAAATAATAAAAATATCTTTTCTGTCAAAACCCAAATATATCACTAAATATTTGGAAAGTTTTAAATGTAGCTAGGTTTTTGGTATTAACTGAAAGTAGCAGTTTCATAATTTTTCAACACAGAAAGATAATTACATTCTTTGGATGTATAATGTCCACCTTTGGTATATATAATGTCCACCTTTGTGTGTGTGTGTGTGTGTTTGTTTATTTGGGGTGATACTTTTCCAGTCAAATGCATTTTCATCTGAAATTTTGTCAGGTAGAGATTTTTTAAAGAAGAATTTAATTTAATGCATTTTTCATTACTTCATTAAAATATCAGTACAGGTGCTTTTATTATTATGGTTGGTTGTACAGTCAGCCAGTGGTTTAGACTAGGTCTGGCATTTTTATCCCCATATGAATTCCTTCCCAAGGTTCTGGAATAGGCAGCTGTTGTTGTTTGATGATGTTAAAGGTACTGTTGCAGGATATAAACTGTTCAAAGTAGAACAGTTACAATTTACTAATGATGATTTTGTCAGTGCTGATAGTATTGAAATGGTGTTCCTGTTGCTTTGGGATTGCACCCAAGACAATTTATGTAATAATACAAAGGTACTTTCTTTCCTTTTTTTAAAATTACAATTGTTCTACTTCTCTTTGAAAAACGTTTGTATTTTATTTACTCCTTTCTCTTGTATTCTGCTGTCTCCAGGTACTGCCAAATCCACTATCCAACTTTTTTGTCATTCCTATCAACAATTGTTAAGGCTGGGGTGTTGTGTGGTAGATGCCTGTCGGTTTGAATTCTAAAGTCCTGTAGCACTTTAGCTTCTTTATTATCTATTACTTTGTCTATTTTGTAATCCCATACGTTCTTGCTTACAGGCAAATGGTATTTCTTGCAAATCTTCCAGTGTACCACTGCTGCTACTTTGTCATGTCATTTTTTTTTATTTTTTGTAATCAGCCTGTACAATCTTCTTACAGGAGCTAATTAGGTGGTCCACTGTTTGTTTGTTTTTTCATCTTCTTTGCAGAAATAGCATTTGCTGTCAGTTGGCTGTCTTCCCAATACTGGCTTTCATGCACTTGCTGTTAAGGCTTGCACTTGTGCAGCAGAATTAGCTCCTCTGTTTTTTTCTTCAATTTTTTTCAATCTTATATATTGCCAAGACTTATTGTTATCTGCTTTGCCTGTAATGCTTTGTCTTCCCATGCCTCTTTTCTGTTCTTCATTTAGTTTTTCTTGTAGGCCAGTTTGATCTCTCCATTACTCGGTAGGTCTTCATAGTATACTAGCTTCAGAACATTTTCTTTACTGTCCTTTTTTTTTCTTCCTTCAATGTCTGGTGCACTTGCAACATTTCATACCCATCTATGTTAAGTAGAATCTCTCAACATCACTGCATGGATGAAAGATGTTTTATTCTCATTATTTGAGAAGGTACAACACGTTATTTGAGAAGGTATAACACGTAATGACTATCATTACGTGTTGCACCTTATCATTCTTGACAAATGTATCTTGTCTTTTTATGTACACTGAGAGCACATGCACCAAAGACAAATTCCTTGTGTGCCCAATCACACTTGGCCAATAAAGAATTCTATTCTATCTATTGTATTCTATTTTTCTGGTCTTAGTTTTGCTTTAGTCCAGTCCACTCTTCCAGCTATGTATCTAACGACTGGGATTGCTCAGGTGTTAATTTCTTGATAACATTTCATCTATAGAGTTTGGATTCACTGTCATGATGGATTCACTTCTGACTTTCTTCTTGACTTCAGTGAGCTTGGTGTTGTCAACCTGAAGGATGTCTAGGTATTGTAATGAACTTCTTGATCCAGACTCTTGGTATTATTTCTATAGGATATTTTGATCCCTTCAAATTTTACTATTTACTCTACAGTCCAAATTCAACTGCAATATCTTGACTTTATATACAGTCAGTATTGAGTCAGTATTCTACTTCAAATTGTGTTTTTCCATACGGCTTCAAATTGTTGATGTAAAGAAGAAGGGATAGCCTGACAGATGCTTTTTGATGTTTGATAGCCATGGCTTGACTTGTTCAATCCTGTTGACAGAGAAATCAATGCAATGACAAACAGTAATGGTGATATTGAGTCTCCTTGAAAGATTTCTTTCTTGATATTAACTGTGCCCGTCTATCACCACTGACCAGCAATTGTGTCTTCCATTGGGCAATTGATCTTTGCACAAAGCATCTGATATTTCCACTGACTCCTGTTATTTCCAAGTACTTGATTATAAAATCATGTGGCAGGGAGCCAAATGCCTTTCTATAATCAATCCAAACTTCATTCAAGTTGATCTTCCTTCTCTTGCAGTTTTCAAAATCATCTTGTCGGTTAGGAATTATATTGTAGCTGTTATTTGCTACTTTATTATTTCCTAGCGCTTCTTTCATTTTCTTTGTTTCTAGGTCATATTTCTTGATCAGGTACAGGTAGTTTTTGACTTACAACAGTTCATTTAGTGACTGTTCAAAGTTACAAAAGCACTTTAAAAAGTGACATGGCCATGACAGCCACTGCTAACATCCTCAGTCATGTGATCAAAATTTCTGCAGTGGTTCACTTCACAACTGTGGTAAGAAAGGTGTACAATGGGGGAAATTCACTTAATAAATGTTTTCTTTAGCAACAAACATTTTGGGCTCAATTGTGGTTATAAGTCAAGGACTATGTGTATTCTTTGATCTTCTTGTTCTTCAAGTTCTTTTATTTCACCTCTTCTAGCTTGCTTGCATCTTATCTTAGCATACTAATTTTATTTTCTCACTGATCTTCCATTTTGGTGATACACTGTTTGTTTTTTGCCTTGTTTGTTAATTTTACATGCAAGGTATTTGGTTATAATTGTAGCTTTGCTGAACACATTACATTATTATTATTAATACATTACATTATTCTTATAGAATTTGCATAGCAAAATTGAGAGAAGTAAATGTTTGAAATGATAATTACGTTTAAGATGATATACTAGTTCCAAAATGTGAAATCAGGTAAATTTACACTCTGTTGGGAACAAAACAAATTTATTTCTCGTTGTTAAGTAAAACAGAATGGCAATGAAACTATCATTGGCAGTAGTACATTAATATACTGGATATTCTAAACAATCATTCAGTGTTATATTTCACTAAGTGCAGAAAGATCTCACACAAATTAGTTCTCTTTCCTGCTTTAAGGAAAGATAATTAGTAAAAAGTATTGAAAATTGGAATATATTTCAATCCTTAACATTTCTGCATGTTTTTGGACAGTCCTGTTTAACTACTTACTAAGATTAGGAAACCAAATTATCATTTACGCAAATCTCTGTTTCCTCCTCTCTTCCTCCTCTCTCCTTTATCTGTTCTGAAATGCTCTTTGTTCAGAGAGCTGTTTCAGAAGAACCTACTTTAATTTAATGTCTCCATTTTTGTCCAAATCAGAATTTGGAAACACCTCAATTTTAACATCCCAATTTCAATGGACAAAGTGATCTTTATTTTTAACAGCAACATTAATCAGCAAACCTGCTTTTTGATGGGATCTTTCCCCATACATTCACACATTAGGAAACTGCCATAGTTTACTTTGTAAATGATGTTCAACAAAATATTTTTCAGTATGTATCAGTGTTGAGTTGCTACCGATTCTCCCCGGTTCAGGCAAACCAGTAGTGGTGGTGGTGGGGTCCGCCTACCCACTCGGACGTCATCACAGATGATCTGTGCATGTGCAGAAGCACCGCACGAGAGAGAAGCGAGTTAGCGCGTGTTCACAGTTCCGAACTGGTAGCGAAGGTAAGTGAAACCTACTACTGGTGTGTATGCTATATTATGCTTCTATGTTTAGAAACATTTATCTAACATCAGATGCAAATAAATCCCCCATATGATATGCAAAATGTGAGGGAGAATGTGTATCCGATGAGCTGAGATGGCACAGTGGTTAGAGTGCAGCACTGCAGGCTACTTCAGCAGATGGCTAGCTGCAGTTCGGCAGTTCAAATCTCACCAGGCTCAAGGTTGACTCAGCCTTCCATCCTTCCGAGGTGGGTAAA
>JANHFT010006150.1:26528-38567 GCA_032467955.1 Pseudoxenodon macrops | reverse complement strand
AGTCAGGGTTGATCTCCTCTAGGACTGACCAGTTTGATCACCTTGCAGTCCAAGGGACTCACAGGAGTCTTCTCCAGGACCATAATTCAAAGACCTCAATTCTTTGTTGTTCAGCCTTTCTTATGGTCCAACTTTCACAGCCATACATTGCAACTGGAAAAACTGTAGCCTTGACTATATGCACTTTTGTTGGCAGAGTGATGTCTCTGCTTTTTAATTTGCTACTAGATTTTCCATAGCTTTCTTCCCCAGGAGCAAGCGTCTTTTAATTTCTAGGCTGTAGTCCCCATCTGCAGTGATCTTGGAGCTCAGGAAAATAAAATCTGTCACTACCTCCATTTCTTCCCCATCTATTTGCCAGGAATTGAGAAGGATGGATGCCATGATCTTAGTTTTCTTAATGTTGAGTTTTAAGCCAACTTTTGCACTCTCCTTCTTCACCCATATCAAGAGGCTCTTTAGTTCCTCTTCACTTTATGCCATTAGAAAATGGTATCATCTGCATATCTGAGGTTGTTGATATTTCTCCTGGCAATCTTAATTCCAACTTTTGATTCATCTAGTCCTGCCTTTCTCATGATGTGCTCTGCATATAAGTTAAATAGATAGGGTGACAGTATGCAGCCTTGCTGGATTCCTTTCCCAATTTTGAACCAATCAGTGTTTCCATGTCCAGTTCTCACTGCTGCTTCTTGACCCATATATAGGTTTCTCAAAAGACAAATAAGATGGTCTGGTACTCCCATCTCTTTAAGAACTTGCCACAATCTGTTGTGATCCACACAATCAAAGACTTTAGCATAGTCAATGAAGCAGAAGTAGATGTTTTTTCTGGAACTACTAGCTTTCTCCATGATCCAGTGTATGTTAGCAATTTGATCTCTAGTTCCTCTGCCTCTTCGAAATCCTGCCTGTACTTTTTTAGTTCTTGATCCACATACTGCTGGAGCCTAGCTTGTAGTGCAAAGGTGCGATAGTTTGAACATATAAATTGATTTAAAATCATTTAGGCTCCAGGTGCATCAAAATGTGGAATTATAAATAGCAAATTGGGTTTAAACTATGAAATAGTAAAACTAACAAAAAGAACACCATGTATTGGCATCCATAATATGCAACAACTATTAATAATTCCCATTGTCAGCTTAAAAGAATATACACAGAGAAACATAGACAGATATGAACATTGGGAAATATTTTGCAAGGTGGTAGCTTACAGGTAGCACAAAAAAGTGTATTTAATTAAATGTCTGTAAAATAAAAGAAAGGCAGAATTCTTGTGTTCAAAACCACATTTTACAGAAAAGGTATCTTTGAAATTGCTTCTATTAAGGAAGACTATGTACAACAATGGATGTAGATTTTATTTTCTTTTAAACAGCTCATGTGCAATTTAATAGAAAAGAATAACCTTGCTTTAATCTGCACAATCTATTCATAAATGCCTACATTTGTACAGAATAAGACTTGTATGTGGCCTTGACATATTTTTTATATAGAATTTACATATGCAACATTTTACCTGCCAAATAAGATGAGATGACAACCTGAAAAGCCTTTCAGTCCTTTCCTGGGTATTAGACCAGTAGAATCAGTACTAATTTGATTTGGCAAGGCTCAAAGAGGGCATCATTCAATTCAAAAAAATGTGATTTCAAGATTCAAGAGCAAACTGATTTGATCTGAACAGTTTCCAAATTCAATTAAAAATAAAATGTCCATAGGTTATAATGGATAAGCATCACAATGCCAGCAATTGCTTCATTTATTAGCAGAATGGGGAAAAAATAGCAAGGATGATAGAACTTTTAATATATATTAACTCTACCTGGTTTCATTTGGATACATTCAAGAATGTCATCATGATAATCTTTTGAAATACTACTCTGTATTAATGTTGGCATTAATGAAGAAAAGACATCAAAAGCATCCTATAAATTGTTCAGCAAAGATCTTGAATCATGCTTAAACCAATACAGATAATTATCCTATTCCCAATATATTAAAGCTTTAAAACTATTTCAGAAGTAAGCTTTTCCATAACTTTTCCATTTGTTTGTGATGCTTTAATCCCTCTTGGCATTAAATAAGCAAATCAATCATATCTATTCATTTCCTATTGTGGTTTCTGATCACTGGATTTCTGGGCTGTCAAGAGGGTTGTCATAGCTGGTGGGCAACCTTGATGGCCCCTGGAAAGAACTTGCGTATGAAATCTACTACGGACCTAGTAAGAAGAGGATGGTCTGGATACCAGGGATAATCAATGTCAAAGGAAAGGACCACCATGATACTGAGGTTTCTGTTGGTGGCATCCCTTGGTGGAACAGCCTCAGCAAGTCTCTGCTCCCAGATCTTTTCAAGTGGGCAGATTCCATTCAGAGAAGTTGGTTGTATATTTTCTAGCTCCATTTAAAGCACATTGAAAACAATCCAGCTGCAATGTAGAACATGTATGAATAACTGAGCAAAATTTCCTCATTCAGAAAAGGCTACAATAATGTATACAAGATTTAAATGTTTAAAGTCCTTTACCTGTTGATCACGCAGGAGTCATATTTATAGGAAGATCTCCAGACTGCAGGCTGGTTCCATCAGGAGAAATTAACTCCTCCGTAGTTAAAAATAATATCTCTGGACCAGGTGCTTTTCAAATTCACATTAGACACATAACTTCATAGTCAGAAACTACAAGCCATGTCTTGCCAAAGGGTTGATTGATTAATTATTTTGAACATTTATATAGCTGCCTATCTTATCCAGATAACTCTGGAAAGCTTACAAACTCTGTAAAATCCATGTATAAAAGTCAGAAGGCAACACTAAATGGGAAATTATCAAGACTTTTCATATAACTATCTAAAAGAATTGAAACAAAACATACCTGTTCCTAATGCCTGGAGAAAAATACAGGTCTTATAACTGGATATCATTAGCATATTCATTATATTTCACCTTGGTCAGCAGATTACATCTCTCAGTGGCTTTATATAGATTTTTAAAATGAGCAAGCCAATCCATAAGACAATGGTTAAGAGCTTGACCAATCCTTATTCACAGATATCAATCACTAAGGAACTAGGAGAATCATAATATAACAGTTCCTCAATTTTCATTCCCACAATTAGTTCAGGGAATTTGGTGGTCAACAGGAACTGAAAGCTCCTGAGAGACGCAACAAACTTTGGGCAGTTGCAGTCCCTCTATCCTGATCCCTTCCAATGATTGTAAATAAGACCATTATGGTTGCATCCCACACCTAACCTTGAATCCTTTTTTTTTTAAAGTAACCAGATAATCTGTTCCATCTAGGGTTCAGTCTAACTGTAGTCCATCTATTTTCTGAATAATTTTATCTTTTAAAAAAAAGGTTGGTGACCAATAAACATTTGATTAAAATAACTGGATGGAATGATAGTCTCTTGAAGAGGATGGTGAACTATTACTTCCTCAAATCAGCAATATAGATGATAGAGGGAGATACAGTACAGAGAAAAACTCAGACTTTAAGAATAAATACAGTAGTTTGGGACTTTTTCATAAATTTATGTAGGAGATATACAGATGAGTAGGTGTTAAATTATTACTTTCCTGAGTTGAAAACAAGATTTTAAAAAAAATCTAACTCACATTACATTTTCATTCATCCTTGTTTAAGCTTCTTGGTCATACATGACATATACTGATATAGCTTATGTTGCAAATATTCATTTTTAGGTTTGATGATCATGGCATATACACACTGTGAGACACCATTACCAACAATGTAGATACAAATATTGTTGCAATTCATAGATACTTATCCTCTTATCATACCATAGAACATGAGCTGCTGTGGTTCAGTCAGCTGCTGTTTAGCTAGTTACAAGAAAAGCTGCTTTTATCAAAGCATTACAGAAAAGTTCAGCTTCAAACAGAAGGAAAGGAGAGAATTTAATCTTTGATAAACATAAAGCAGTCTTTAATTCAGTTCATGGTTGTTCTATTTTGTCAGCACTTTGTATTTCTACTGCTTCCTGTTCCTGTTGCCATTGTTGTCACACTTATCAGTATACAACATACTAAGGATTAATATAATATTATTTCGAATCACTTTTAAAATGCTTGTTGGCAGACATGCTGTTTATTTCTGAATGAGAAATATTCAGAATGCTTCTCATCTCTGATCACCACCCCAAAGAAGACCACCCCAAAGGAATGAACTCCAATAATTACAGAAGATTCTAAAATTCTAATAAAAGATAAGAATAACCAAAGTAAAGACAGATTAAATCTCTGTAGCTTTGGGAAAAAGTGACAGAAGATAAAAAGGAAAATAAAATATATATTTTGGTAAAATACTACATTTGCCTAAGGAAATCACACTTTTCTGTGCATTTTTAAGTCTAATTGATAACATCAATGAGTGATTATATTTTTGCCTAATGTTTTGTTTGTAATGGCTTAATTAGAAATGTATGGATCTTCTTAATTTAAGGTATTAATTTGACTTAGTTGGTGGGATAGCAAATTTTATTCATTGGGCAGAAATTCCAAGTCCCACTCTATGCTTTATACCATCTACCTGTTATTTGCCAGGAGCTGAACAGTAGAATGATAAAAAGTATAATTTTGCTCCAAAGGTGTTGAGATAACTTTTGTGAGTATCGTAGGGGTGGCCTGCTGGGGATTTGCAGGGGTCAGGAGAACCTCTAGTTACGTTTTTGTGTAGTTTGGGGAATCACCAAATCCCACTCCTGGCTGGCCCTGCCCACCACACCGTGCCTCTCCCAGGAGTCTCCACGCTTTGGATGCAGGTAAGTGCAGGGTGTGTATGGAGGCTCAGGGAGGGCAAAGAATGGGCCAACCGGAGGTTCAGGGGACCTTTGGAGCCTGGGAGGCCATTTTTACCCTCCTGGAGGTTCGAGAAAAGCCTCTGGAACACCCTCCCCCCCGCCATGGTGCAGATGGCTGACTAGGCCATGCCCACCATGCCCATCCAGCAACTGGGCAAAGAACCCCTTGGTAAAAAATTTGAATCCCACCCCTGGTATTCTTATTCTAGTAATTCTTATTATCCTTCTTCTCCCTCCTTAAATTTAAGAAGGGACCTTTTGCTCAAGCTGAAAAGAAGTGGCCTAAACTACTTGGCCAGTGTGTAAATCAAAATCCTAAGGGCAAACTATAAAAAACTGATTAAAAGGAATCTGCATGTGAACTATAGCAATTCAGCATGATGATTTTTTCTTCCTGAAACTTGTATTCTTTTCTTCTCCTAGGTTTCCATTATTATTATTCCTAGGCAGTATTGTATAACCATGGCAGGCATATGTGGAGGACATTAACGTAGGAAGATAAGATAAATAAATTAGGACAAGCATGAAAACAAATAATAGTTAGTGCCACTTATATTTTATGTCAGGATGTCCTTCTTTGGAAAACATAGCCACACTTTTTTTTGTTTTGTTACAGGAAAAATATGCTGTCTGATCTTCTAGTTCAAGTAATTGTTAGGTTTGCTGCTGGAATGCTTGGTCATTTTGAATTTCAAATAATAATTTAAATAGTGTTTAATTGACGTAGAAATATTTCCCCAAATTAAATGACGTGAACATTTATCATTTAGAAATTCATTATTTGTATATTGAACAACTTTAATAATCCTTAGAAAATGCAAATAAGATTCTGATTTTTCTTCTGTAAGAAGGTATTGAATTGAAATGTCGAAATGAATTAACAGCTTTTTCCAAATCAACTTCTGATATTTATTTATGCTATGGGAATCTAATAAAGCTTTTATATCAGGAAAGCCATGTAAAACAAAAAGAGTATACTAGAATACATTGAAGGATCTTTTTTAAATTATTACATATATACCCGACTGCAATCATACACAGATTCTCAGCAGCTCAATATATAAAAGAAGAAGAACAATAACAAAATGTTAGAAAATAAAGCAAACATTCAGAATAGACAAACTTAAACTCCAAAGGCATCTGGTATCAGCCCCACAAAAACTTCTATTTTAAGATACTTCTGGAAGGGTTAGAGATCAGTCTATTTCTCCCATGGTAGAAGATTGTTTGAACAATATTTCCAGGTCTCAGATCCCTTGACCAGCTGCTTCTCCCAGCCTGAACAAAGTGGTTGGACAATTCCAGGGCATTTACAAACTCTATCTAGCATCAGATGACATGGTAAAACATCTTATTCCAATGACATATGGGTAGACTTAACTACAGATTCAAATCCAAAAATGCTAGAGAATTCCTGGAACCTTGGTGTTCAGACAAATCAGCAACAATAGACACATAAAAAGATAGATGCATTTGTATTACCAGTCAAAAGACTCAAATAAAAAAACCTGTGGAAAAACTTTCCAAAAAGACTAGAATACATGCTCTTCAGCAGGCACTTCACAGATAAGCAGGGATTAACACCAAACAAACAACCAGGCAGAAATCAATTATCCAATCAAGAAACCACCAAGGAAGAAACCATAGGCCCACCAAAATTGGTAGGGCAAACTACCTATTAATACCATTTTTTGTGATTGTGGCTGTTGCCTGGAATGATTTTCCAACAACCACTGACATATGACAATCACCAGCTTTTTTCACTTTTAAGAAAGCTTTTAAACCTGACTTTTTCTTCAGGCATTAGGAGACAATTGAGTAGGAATCCCCTTTAGGTAATTCCATAATATTATTCTTTTTCTGATATGTTCAATGAAGTAATAATAAAACACATGAATGCACAACTTTTCTGTTTGCTACCTGCACCCCCAATGCTGTCAAAAACTGAGCTAAACCACACATTTAAAATTTACATTAAATTATAATTTCATATATTTTTTAATAAAACTATATACCATTGGTATTTAAAACCCGATAAATTGTCAAAGATGTATAATGGTATTTCAAATATATGTTGGAAATGTAAATATAAAGAAGGACCTTTTTACCATTTTTGGTGGACTTGTGAGAAAGCAAAGAAATACTGGGGGTTGATTCATATTTCAATGCAGAAGATTCTTAAGGTGAATATAACATGGTTAATAAAATAATTAATAAAAATGGTAGGAAAAAGTTCAATAAAACTAATGGTTCAGTGGAGCATCAACAATTGATAAGAAGCAAAGTTTTTGTTCACACAAAGGGCTGCATAACATATCTGCTGTTCTAAACAATATTCACGAGCGTAAAAGGAAATGTAATGAATGCAATGTTTTTATATTACTGCCCAATTTTCATCTCCCAAATTATATATCAAAAGGAATTGACTTGTATATAGGCATTTACACTTTTCAGAATTTTGCAATGTCATCCACAATTCAATGAACAAACATATTTATGTTTAGATTGAGAAAACTGCACAGCAGTTTATAAAAAAGGTATAAAGATACAAAAATGTGTTATACTAAAATGTTTGTAAAATCTGCAATCACATAAAGTAGGAAATGAAATATGCAATTGTACTGTATATAGTGGGAAATGAAAGTGTGCTTATATCTAACAGGACAAAATGTCCAGAAATAGGCATATGCATTTTTTGTGCAGTTCATTTTTTGAAATTAGCAAATTGTTGTGGAAATAGGTTGAAATAAACTTACACTTAGGAAAATGGGAATCAGGAAAGGTGTTTTTTTTTAACCGCTATAATATTTTTAAATGTGATCATTTTATATACATTTTCAGTTGTGTTGATTCAAACATATCGTGCAGAATACATACTTTGCTTATAAAAATTCATGCCTTCATGCCTGGCCACTGAGAAATCAGCAAAAGAGGAAAAAGAAGACAAGGTCAGGGGATACTTGAAGAGGCAGCACAGCCCAATGGTAGAAACCATGGAAAGAAATCATTTTTAAAGAGACTTTGCCTTAATTGGTTTACTGTAAGTCTCCCTGGCAAACTTACATTTACAGTTTTCAAGATTATATATGTTTATAAAGAGGACTTTTTGAAAGCTGAATGGTTCTTGCTTCTTTTGTACTGTATATCAGCATATTGTGGGGTTTGCTAATAAGAATTGCAACCAGAAATATAGTAAATAGTATTGCTATGTGAAAAGCATTACCTTTTGATCTTAATTATATCAGATGTCCCCACTTCTCAATAACATTCTTCATAGTAACCTGTCCCCTCAATCAAAGGCTCTGCACAATATGTTTGCAGATACCAGGTCTTCCGTCGGTATGTTAAAGAGATTAAACAATTTAAAATTAATTTAAAAAATATTGAAATCATTATTTATCAAGTGTATGCTGCCCATCCCACCAAAGGCAATAATGACAAGTAATCAAATCTTACTTCATAAGCTCTTGGCATTCCTATGTGAGATTTTGCAAGATTTCTATGTATTCATGTAAATTCTTGTGATCTTTCCATACTCAGAATAAGAAGAAATCATGTTAGACCTGTCGGTCTTTCATGATTTGAGGCTGTTTTGCAAAAACTCACAAGGCTGTCTGAACAAGGAAAGATTACCAGCCCCGACAAAGTTCTACATATTTTTCCATCCTTTCAGTTTAATTATATTCTACTTTAATCCTTATTATCCTAGTTAAAAATCAATACAACTTTACCCTGTTTAAAAGAAAAAGAAAACCTGTATGCTGTTGGAAAACAAATTAAAATTAAATAACTTCCTATGATGAGTTATGCTTAGGGAAGTTAATAAAGAAAATATATTGTTATAGTGATAGTAATATTAGCTCCTTCCATCAGTCAATAAAAGCACTCTGGAAAGTTAAAAAGCCAAATGAATATATAAGTCTTTTCTTAAATTCAATATTAGCGTGTATAAAATATTAGGACTTAAGCTCAAATTGGTTTTTGTTGAGCATATTTTTTTTTCTTGTTTATCAGCAGTCTTGCATTCTTACTCCGGGTAAATTTATTTGCTATAATGGCTGTTTTGTTTGCCAGCATCCTTTATATTATGTTCTATGTCACACATATGGGTCTAGGTTCATAGAATATTCATTTAGTTCTGTATTTGAAATACACAATGGATAATGTTATTCCTTAGAGTTGTCGGATTGTATAAGAAAAGAAGAGTCCATCCTTCACAAACTCTCCTTCCCTGCTTTATGCCACTAATGGCTTTCTGTAGCCTTGACAAACTATTACTTTGTGAACTATGAACTTACATTGCAAGATATAAAATGTATTACTTTATTCATTTATTGCTTTAAGATTTCAAGGTACGGGGAACAGATATAGAGGTGGGATTATGATTATGTACCATCAAATCAGTGTCAGTTCTTAGTGAATAGACGAGTGATAGATTTTCTCCAAGATGATCTGGAGAAAATAACCAATGTAGTCCTTTAAGTCTTCCAGCACTGTTCCCGTTGCCAATGTAATTGAATCCATCTTGTTATCATCCTTGTTTGTTTTCTTCTATCTTTCCTCTCTTTTTTATTCTGATTAAAAAAAAGATTTAAGGGTTTCCTCTATCCAGTCCTGACTGACCGAAAGGGGTGGGGCTCATCTCCAATTCTCAGCCAAGGGAGCCTGCATAGTCATAGTCTTCTCTGAAAGACTACATCTCCTTAAGATGGATCCAAATTATGAAAATCAGACCTGGTCATTTGTGCCTTGAGTATTTGCTTGGTGTGTTGATCCATTTGTTTGTTTTCTTAGCCATTCACCTATTGTAGAGAAAGGGTTATGCCAGGCAATGCATCAAAATGAAATTCAAGCTGACACTAGAATAAAATGAAGCACTTGAGGAGGGTGTCTGTTTTTAAGCAGATTCTTTTACTTTTTTTGTTACTTTTTTAAAATATACATAACAATTGACAATATGATGACTTTAATATAAAATATTAAGCTTAAGATAGAAATCTTTATTCTATAACAAAATAATTTAATGAACTTTGCAACTGCTCAGGTTGCAAAGGTTTCAGTTACCTAAGATATTCGTTTTAATAATTTCTAGTTAATAATAATTTTATATACCATTGCACCAAATTAATATAATTGTTTATGTTTTATATAATACAATAGCACTCTCTCTCTCTCTCTCACTCTCTCCTCTCTCTCTCTCTCCTCTCTCTCTCCTCTCTCTCCTCTCATCTCCTCTCCAATTTATATTGGGGAATAACATTTGAAATAATAAGTTTCTACATTCAGCAATAAATTTCGGAAAGAACAGTATTTAATAGGTACAAGAATGATGGAAAATATTTTATACCTTAATTTCATTGTTGTCATGTTTCCTATTTCTTCGTTTATTGAATTATTCATAGCATGAGGAGGACTGGAGGAGGTGAGGTAGTGCAGAAGTCATCTTACAGTTGTCTCCATTTTGTTACTCTTTTTTTCTTGAAAAGCACCAAAAATATCATGTGGCTGCTCCATGTTTTGTTTTGTCAGTTTCTCACACAACTGTGAGACAAAACTTTACTGATATTTCATCGAACTGTTGTCTCCATTATGTTGACATCTCTTTCCCAGCCTTGGCACTTACCTGATTATTTCTGTGATCTCAATTGTGCTCTGTTGTCTTGTATGCTTCTTGTAATTTTATCTGCCTTGCCTAAGCATTGCTACAGCTACTTCAAAGGTTTGAGCTTCCATTCACACATCAAATCGTATAATGCCACCCTTAGCATGAATATACATAAATTGCTCACATTAACAATGGCATTGAGGGAATGAAATTTGCACAATGAAGCAGATTATATATACGCAGGTCAACATGCTCCTGAGATAGTGAAATATAACTCATGAAAATTTATGGCATAATAAATTTGTAAGCCTTTAAAGAGCACGCATTACTTCTGTCAGTTCATGATTAGACTGTATGGATCATCCCACACAATAAAAATCAAACTCTGAAGTCTTCCCTATGTTTGTTGTCAATTCACATTGATTATATATTTTTTCAATTACTGGAAATAGTTTGTATAGCTTGTATAGTCTGAAAGTACAAAATAATTTCAATAATATAATTGAAATTATAATGATAATTATAATCACAACCAGCACTTCAATGTCTACTATGATTAGACTATTTAGTTTAGTTTAGTTTACTTTACTTTATTGTCATTGCACATGGTACAATGAAATTAAATGCTGTATTCAGTGTACATTATAACTATAAAAAAAAAAAAACATACATCACTTCCATTCTGTATAATTGAAATTGAAAACCCAATATTGCACAATACCGTAGAATTCAATATGGTTATTGCCCTGGGATAGAAGCTGTTTTTCAGCCTATTTGTCCTTGTTTTTATTATCCTGTACAGTCTGCCAAATGGTAATAGTTCAAAAAAAGAGTGGCCAGGATGACATGGATCTTTTAGAATGTTTTGAACTTTCTTAAGGCAGCAGGAGCTATAAAGCTCTTCCAAAGAGGCGAGAGGACAACCAATGATCCTCTGGGCAATGACGTTGACCTTCTGGAGTGCAGTCCTATCTGCCACTGGGCAATTGGCAAACCATACACAGATGCAGTAAGTAAAAACACTTTCTATGGTGCAGAGGTAGAAGGCCACCAGCAGCTTTTCATTCAGTTGTTGTTTCCTGAGAGGTCCCAGGTAGTATAAACTCTGCTGGAGCCTTTTGACCAGTGCTGCAATGTGAATGCCCTGGGTTCAGTACTTCTGATATTCTATATTACTTAGTTGTTTTCATCCTATTTTGCTTTTACTTTTTTGCCTTTACTCTTTCTATTATTGTCTTTAAAGTAAAAGGAGCAAAAAACACCTTTGAAGTACATAAGTATTCCCCTGAATATGCACTTCACAAGAAAATACATATTGGTATTAAATTAGACATCTTTGTCCATAATTTATTTGAAATGCATGGATAGTTTAAATGTGCAAATATTTTTATGCTTATAAAATGAGTTTACAAGGCTGAATGTATGTATGTATGTATGTATGTATGTATGTATGTATGTATGTATGTATGTATGTATGTATGTATGTATGTGAATATATGTATGTGTGTTTACCCAAGTACCTATCAAAGAAGCCTTGACAGCTATCCAAAACAAATACAACCCCCCCAAGCACATCCTAGACCTGACCAACCACTGCCT
>JANHFT010006148.1:45487-62711 GCA_032467955.1 Pseudoxenodon macrops | reverse complement strand
GAGTTGAAACTTCCCTCCCTGAAATCCTTTCATGATTTTCTAAGGTTTTGGTTATTTGCCAATAACCAATAAATCTTTATTTCAATTTATTGGGCCACCCATCTCAACCAAACTAATAGATGGTGGTGGTGCAGTGGTTAGAATGAAGTACTGCAGGACTAATTAACTCACTGCTCACTCCAGGAGTTTGATTCTGACCCGCTCAAGGTTGACTCAAGCCTTCCATCCTTCCAAGGTCAGTAAAATGAGGACCCAGATTGTTGGGGGCAATATGCTGACACTGTAAACTGCATAGAGAGGGCTGCAAAGCACTGTGAAGTGGTGTATAAGTACTATTGCTACACATCAAGGGTGTCAAACTTGATTGTGTCATGTGACGTCATGTGACATATCGTGACTTTTTTTCCCTTTGCGGAGCCGGAGTGGGCGTGGCCTGCGTGTGATGCATCTGGCCAGGCCGCCAGTTGACATCCCCGCTATACATAATTGGCAGACATGGTTAAAAAAATAAAAATAACCAGCAAACAAATCATCACAGGCTTTGCCATACATCCAGAACCCCAAGCTCAGTGTCACAAACATGTCTTTAAGGCCTTACAGAAGACCAGCAGGGTCAGGGCTAATCTGATTTCACAGGCAAAGACTCTACCTCTTCTGACTGGTTTGGAGCCAACATGCACGCTATCCTTTGTTAGCTTGCCAGATACTGTCCATGCTCAGGTTGTTACCAATCCAATTGATCTATGTAAAGTTAATTTAAAACTAGTTAATTCTTGACTATATAATGCTATACCGTGTCCATTCTTGTACTGCCTGTTCCTCTAAAATAAAGTATACTTATCAAGGTCAGTGTTCCACTGATGGGACTCATTCCAACGTTTCTGTAATCCCTATTATACCATTCTTGTCTTTCTGCCTCATGATCCAGATCATCTGTTTTTACCCACATTTTGTCATTAGCATGGAGCAGGCCTACACAATTTGCAGCCCACAAGCTGCTTTGTCCCAACGTTTGTGGAAAAACAGCCAGTCCACTGCTGCCAAACAAAGCTTCCACCAAGGTTGTTGCAATAATTTCCAGCCCAAAAAGACACATTGCAAAGTACTTCCGGGCCTTATAGACATCGCTAGTTGCATCACTGCCACTGTGGTGCCAGCTGTTTCTTTCTGGCCTGAAGTTACTTTAAAAGTATTAATCTGCCACTTTTGACTTCCAACAGTTCTGCAGACCTTCTGTAGGACATTTCAGATAATGGGATAGCTTCCCTGTGTTTTCTTTTCTTTCATGTCTACCTTGCTTTGCAAAACTGGCAATTCCCAAGTTATTTCACTTTGCTGCTGTATTCACTCCATTTATTTGGCAGTTCATCAGTGGTCTTACAATTTCCACCCTCTCTAGTTTAACAGCCTGCTTGCCAGATTAGCTCTCCATCATCCAAAATGTACTCACTTTAATGAGATGAATTCTATCTCTACACAGCAGCTCATTCACTATATTGTTTGCACCAATGTTGTGAACAAGAGTTGGGTTTTTTTCCAGTTCCTGGACTTTTGCCTTCAAAATGATACCCAAGATCCTGATTACTTATTTGTACCCTATGACTATCATTACGTGTTGCACCTTATCATTCTTGACAAATGTTTCTTGTATTTTTATGTATACTGAGAGCATATGCACCAAAGACCAATTTCTTGTGTGTCCAATCACACTTGGCCAATAAAGAATTCTATTCTATTCTATTCTATTATATTCTATTCTATCCTTTACCCTTCACCCAAAACTATGAAGTCACTCTTGATACGCTGGAGATTATGCCTTGCAGCATAATTTGTGCCCCCATGGTTGAGCACAAAGGGTTTGTGATCAGCAGCTTATATGAATCTCATCAGTATTTCCATCCCATTTCATATCTGGACACGAGGGAGACATTATACATGACAAGATGAAAGATTTAGATGATAAATGGAAGCTTCGGTGCCTCAGAAAGTGTCAGCTACAATAAGTCTTCGTTTTCTTCTAAGTTGTGGCAGATGACTGTCACTTGGATCCAGTGACAAGGGTTTCTGCTGTGCAAGTCTTTTTGTAGCTGTCTTACACATATAGGAATTTCTTTGAAGGCTAGAGGTTGAAATTGGGTGCCAAAGTTTAGAGAATGAAAAGAGATTTGTGGTTGTTTTGTTCTGATAGTAACTTATTGTCAGCCATTTTTATTTTCCTCATTTGGGTATTATAAACTTCACATTGCTCTCCTACTTACAGCATCCACACTGCTATTCAAAAAGTGCTCACTGGGGACAAATGTGATGTAGGCATATTATTCTGGCCTGCTATACATAAACTTTGCTTTCAAAATTGTACAGAAAGATACTGAATCATTTTGGCTTCTTAGAAAAAGGAAAATATGGCACATCTATTGCAGGTGTCTACCAGAAATATATTTTTGCCCATTATGTCTCCTAAATACTGTGGTGAAATAAAGAAAAAAAAGCACATATAGTAGCATATGGGCTACCAGCTCGAGTAAGCCAGATAAAATCCAATTCTGACTGTAGTAACTTCTGCTCTCTTTGCAGAATCAACTATGGATATGCAACTGTAATCATAAAACTAATTTTATTTTTAATTATGATATGCATCCACCTAGGTATATGAACTCACAAAACCACTATAGTTGGAAATAGATATGGAAAGAAGAAAAGCTAAAATTGGCAAGGGTTTTGGATGATAATCTGTCCATGTCAATAGAAAGAACGCTGCTTTGCAACAACAAAATTAACAGAAATAGTTTAGATATATTTCCTTTTTTATTCTTTTATCAATAGCAAACCATGTAACACTAAAGGCTAAGATTTCAAAGCTGGGCTTTATTAAAGGGCTACAAATTTTAGGGTGTTCTTGCTCTATATTGCTCGAGGAACAAATACCAATCTTATTGAGTACACAATAAAATGCATCGCCGTGCTACATTTTGAGAAAAATGCATAGCCATTTTTGAGATTAACTGGCCTAAAGAACATTAACTGTGTGGTAAAAGACAGAATAATTACCCACAAAAGAACATAAGAGATTACCAATTGTATTAATGGTTTCTAATGAAGCAGAGCGTGCAACAGCAGATACAAGAACTAGCAAGTGTGCAGCACTCTCCTGGGGAAAATAAAGGAACTTTGTCGTTCGCAGATCAAAACCACAGGAAGACCGATATTGGCAAAAAAAGGAAAGTAAGGAAAAGGAAAAAGCAGCAGCAGCAAAATCTTCTTGAGCAAAATATCAGTAGGAGAACATGCTATGCTCCTTTACAAGAATGAGCGTCTGTATGACTTATAGTCACAACGATTGCCGGTATTAAAGAGTATTATTACTCCCTTCCTCAGTCCAATTACAACGAAAATGCACAGCACACTCATACCTCGCTTCCGCCTAAGTCGCAGAGAGAGTCGGGAAAAGTAGTTCCAGTCCTCATCAGCCCCTTCAACCCGGTCTTCGCCGCTCATTGCGAAGAACTTAAGCCCCTCTGTTCGCACTTAAGAGTAGAAACTCCGCCCAATGAAGATTTCCGACTTCTCTGGATGTCTGGGAAATGTAGTTTTCTTATCCACACGTGCGGTTTGGAGCAAATCTCCTTTTTCTGAGATTTTAAAGCTATCCCCGCCTTCGCGATTATTTTTGTCTTTAGTACACATATATATATAAATGAACTGCAAGCTTCATGAATACTGCCTCCACACTGCCTTTAATTGCCTGCCATGCACATGTAAATGCAAACAAGTTGATAAATCGATGAAAATATTTTTCACACGCTAATTGAAAGATTTAAGATCCCCAGCACTAATTATTAGCTGCTTCATTCAGTATGTGCGTAAGTCCAGAAGCTGAACTTCCACATTACAGAACATATAATGTGGCTGGTTTCTTTTGGGATATGATGATCCCATAAAGTGAGCTGTGCTTCACAAAAGCCTTTTAATAAAATTTGTTAAGTCGGAAAATATAGTCCCGATCTTTAGTATAAGAAGTGTAAATATAGTCCACTGCTAATACTAAAGATCGGTACTATACTTTCCCACTTAATTTTTTTTTATTAAAAGGCTTTTGTGAAGCGCAGCTCACTTTATCGGATCATCATATCCTAAAAGAAACCAGCCCACATTTCCAATTGCTCTGGACGGCTCACATAATTGTTGCTGTGTTGAAATTACAAAAAAATCAATAAAAAAAAAAAGATGGTAGGCATATGGAAGACTATTTGCATTGGCCAAATATTATTTTCAGTCTCCTCATGGAGAAAACCTATGTGATCGCTAGGAGTCGAAAATGACTTGATGGTACATAAACTTAATATTCAATGGGAAGGCTAAATGAAATTCCCATTCCATCGTTTTGCTTAAGGATGGAGAAAGAGCCCGGGAGCTCGTGCCACGCCGTAGCACCAGTAACACCACCCTTCTTTAGGCTGCCTGAGGATCGAGGCGATGGTGCGTTCGGGAAGCGGCCAAGCATCCCGAAGTTACTCCTCGGCCTCGGCCTCTAAGGCATCTATGATCTCTGCGGCCCCGTCTGCACTTCCGGGCCTGCTGGCTCCGGCGCCTCCTCCGAGCCGCGGCGCTATCGCCATGGGGACCGATTGTGGCGGCGCAAAGTAACTGTCCTGCATAGTTTGCTCCTCGTAGGGGGCTGCCCCGGCGCAGCGACTGCGCTTCCCCCGGTTTCTCGTGTCTTAACACGACGCGGAGCTGTGTTCGATTCCCGAGAAGGTGTAAACTCGACTCCTACGAGAGATCTCGTAGACTTCGGTTGAAAGGGACTTGTGTAACGCAGGTAAGTCCTGCATTTAGTGAAGTCCTGTATCTTAGAAGTGGGCGTTTCCCCCTTTCCCACGTAAGCGGAGGAGATCGTCAGTTGCCTCCCCCCCCCCCCCAAAACCCCCGTGGTCTCCTGTCCCAGGTCTAGAAATGCAGTTTGATTATAGGCCATGCTTTTGGTTTCAAAAATAATGCAGTATTCTGTTCCGTACCAAATATTAACATTCTGTTGGCAATTAAAAAAAAAAAATCAGAAATAAAGAGCCAATTTGCTGTAGCTATTAAGATACCAGGCTAGAAACCGAGAAACCCGTGAGTTTTTGTCCTCGCTTAGCGGGGCTACTTTAGGTCAGTCCCTCTCGGCCCTAAAAGTAGGCAAGGGCGACCAACCTCGGAAAAACTTTGCCAAAAAAACCCTGCAGGGATTAGTCCAGGCAATCAACGGAAGTCAACAATGACTCGAAGGCAGAAAAGAAAAGAAAAGAAAAGAGGGATTTTCTTTGATTAGCAAGATATATTTTCCCCCCTTCTTCAAGGAATAGTGCTTGATCGTTTTTCGGTATTCGGATCTGATTTTAACTGTATGCATCTACCATAGCAGCAATTAATAAGATGTCTGTCTCTAGCTTTCTTTGTTACTTTTGTTTCTTGTTACTTTTCCATCCCAGCAAATCTATCTGGAGGAAGAAGCTTGCCTCTTTCGTAACATGAGTATAAGCTGGTTCTGCTGCCTGGAATGCAGACGCTGAGAATCTTAGGGAAGAAAGATGCTCCAGACCAGCAATTACAGCCTGGTGCTGTCTTTGCAATTCCTTCTCTTGTCCTATGATCTCTTTGTCAACTCCTTCTCAGAATTGCTTCGCATGGCTCCTGTCATCCAGCTTGTGCTTTTCATGTGAGTAGTAAAGACTTGCATATGCTTCTTAGTACATATTCTTTTCAGAGTTACTTGGTTTTGTCATAATAACAGCAGCAAAGTGAAAGCAGCGAAAGAAGGTTCTGTAGCTTTTAAAATGCTTATCAAGACCAAAATGGTCCATGAAGGAAACTGTAGATATTTTTATAAGATTCCCTGTGAGATGTTCATAAAGAAATGTTTCAGTCTGTACCAGACTTTTTAATTAATGAATCATATTTATGTGGTTACTCATCTCACAAATGTGACTCTAGGTGGTATTCAATAAATGAATGAATGAATGAATGAATGAAGCATTCAATGAATGAATGAATGAATGAATGAATGAATGAATGAATGAATGAATGAAGCCATAAAAACAAGCCATTTGATCCCATATGCATAGGCCTGCAATTTTACGCTAGGAAACAAAACACTTGAGAACCAATTTGGTATAGTGGCTAAAGGCACCAGGCTGGAAACTAGGTGACTGAGTTCTATTCCCACCTTAAACAGTTAAGCAGTGATTTGGAGCTGGTGACTTACTACTATTCCTGGGAAGAAGGCAAGCCGACTTTAAAAATATTGCACAGAAAACTGCAACAACTTGTCCAGTTGCCCATTTGCCAGAAATCAAGACTAACTCAGACTAACCCTACCCCAAACCACTTATCAAAGAACAATGTCTACTGGGTAGATTAGAATGTACTTTGGGGTAAACCTTCATAGAATTGTAGTTTTAGTTTCTACTCTTCCTGGGTTATTTTCATTCAGGAAAACATAGAGAAAGTCAGACAATAGTTGATTGCTGTGAAGTAATAAAACAAAATAAAATATTTTTAAAATCTAACATCAAACATAGATTACTGGTACCCTGTGTTGGTTTGAACAATGTATTAAAATGTTGCTACGCATGATTCAGATCACCGTACATAGGGAGTAGCAGAGAAAAAGGAAACTGATGGCAAGCAGGGAGCTCAATGTGACTCTTATTTCCATGGCAGTCCTTTAAACAAGAGCTTTGGGATCTCCTTTTCTTGTTATTAATGAAACAGTAATATCCCAGTGGAAAGATAGGCAAAAGAGATTTCAGCAGCCCTGTTGCTTTATTCTCCATTTGTAAAAAGGAAGCCCGTTTTTGTAGGATGTATAGGGCTAGTCAATCTCTGTTTCATTAAAAAATGTCTTTTTCCCTACAGTATTCAAGATATTACCATCCTCTTCAATGTCATCATCATCTTTCTCATGTTCTTCAACACTTATGTTTTTCAAGCCGGCCTGGTTAATCTTCTGTTTCACAAATTTAAAGGAACTATTATCCTGTCAGCAGCATACCTTGCTTTGAGTATATCTTTTCACATATGGGTCATGGTAAGAAACGATTATGTTTGGCTTTTAAAGAGGTTTACTTATCTTGAATATTGGAATTAGATAAAATTTATATTGAAATCCTTTATGCGTGAGTAGTTTATTTCTCCTTCATTGAATTCAATACACATCTGCTCAGTATGCATCTGTTCAATACACATTGATGGGTTGTTGTGTTTTCTGTGCATTAAACCTATAATAATTTTATTGGAGGACTTCTGGCAAGAATGAAGGTGGGTAGAAGAATGTGACTTTTCATGTGAGACTGTTAAAGGTAATATATGTTTTCCATTTGTGACTAACTTAGTAAATTTAAAAGTAGGAGGGGAAATGAATCCGATACTATAAAATGCAGTGCAATGGATAAAAATATGAAATATCTGAAATCTTTTGCAAAATACTGTTTGTAGATTTCCATGTCTATCTCTGTTACAGTACTATGATCTCCCTCAAACAAGCAGAGTGCATACCACTTACTACTTCTGTATATAATCCGTATCTGCATAATTTGTAGAATTACGGTAGAAACTACCGTAATTGAAAATTGGATTAGAAAATTTTCAAGTCTAAAGAATTAATTATATGATTTGATTACCATATTAGGTTATCCTTTCCTTTGTGGATCAGTAGGAACTGATGTTATTGTTTTTGTTCTGTAGCAAGTGTTAGGTTAGCATCCTCTCAAGTTGATCAGTGACATACACTCTGATATGACGTGTGACTAAAATATGTTAAGATGCAAGTAGTTAAGTTTAGATTATCCAGGAATTTTCCTTGTATTTTTTTAAATGTAAAGTCTTAAATTAGAAGATACAACACTGCCTTTTTTTATACCATATACTAATCTATGCTTTCCTGAATTAATCCAGGTGGCTAAAATTTCAAAATACACTGAACCTTAAACTAGCCACTCTATGTTTGTATGACACCATGTGCATTTTAGGCAAACATGGACAAATCTACCATTTTATTACTATTGACTCGATTAACATGTTTAGTTAGACCCAAGAGGACTTTCAACTGATTTTCCCCAGTAAATTTCTATCTAAGATGCTTTTTTTTTTACAGTTGAGTCTTTCAATTTCATCTCACATAGGTTCATACACATGCATTGGTCAAATATGTTCTAGTAGAACTTTTATTGTTCATGGGTATAATTTGTAATGGGAATGTCTCTCACTTGCCATAGGCATTTATTGGTGATTTCTGTGACCCTTAAAATATATGCTATCTAAGGTAATTGAATGAGAGGCCTAGCAGTGGTTGCATATTGTGTCCATAAATGCCCTATTACAGATTGTCAATGTTCCAATATTATGTTTAGTAAATTGGAGCATCAAATACTCTTATTGATATAGTGCCTCCTCTGAGTTTCGCCCTTGCAGTCTTTATAAATGTTGATTTTTCTAGGTAATATTGTTGGACATAAAACATGTACATGGAGTATTCTAATAAAAAAAATAAAGGTTGCGCACTCCTAAAGTCAGTCTATATTTATTTGAGTTGAGGAAGAATCTATGCTGCTACTTTTATTTTATGGCTCTCTAACGACCCTTATTAAGATGTAACAAATCTTAATAACAATGTAACAATTTCATTTACCATTACAGAAACCTGTGGACTTATTTGGTATAGCGGATAATGTGCTGACATAAAAAGCAAGAGATTGCATGTTTCTAGGCCTGCCTTAGGCATGAAAGCCAGCTCACTTTGGGCCAGTAATTCTCTCAGCCCAATCCACCATTATGTCATTATGGGGGACTTATGGGGGAGGTATGGTGAACTTAAGACATCTTTGCAAAAGTGGAGCTGAGGTCTACGGCTGTCAAGAAACCAGTGAGTAGACCAATCCGTTTGAATTTCTTCATATAAGGAGTGCATGGGAGATCATCCAGTATGCTCCAAACAAGATCACAGGATAGTGGTTTTCCATGAACGTTGAAAGAAGAGGGGATCAGCCATCTGGCTTGCAACTGCAATGGAACCTTTTAAAGGACACTTAAGTTTGCAAGTCTCACTTTCTAATCTCTTTTGGAAATCACCTATTAATTATCTTAAAGCTATTTAAGACCTTTGGAATAACAAGTATGAAAAATCATTGGGTGAAATTATCTTCAACTCTGAACAAAAGAAACAATAATTAAAAAGTTAAGAAATTAAGGAATTTGAAATGAACACCAAAAAGCTAAATAAGATTTTGATTAACAAAGTTATAAATGGATTACGGGTCCAGATAAATTTTGAACACAGACTTTGCTATAAGATTTTGGAATTAGCTATACCAAGTAAACAACTTCTCATAGGTGACAGATTTTTTTAATTATCCTGGTAATTGCAAATCATAACAACATATAAGTGATGATTTTATAAACTACATTAGAGGGGACTAAAGATTTTAAGTACAAGAAAAAAATACAAAACCTGTAAGTATTCTGATTTGCAGAATGATTAAAAAAATATATAACATTGGAAACATTAATGGAGTTCTTTAAAGATTGGATCCTGAAGTTAGTAAGTATGATAACAATATTGTCAGTAATGATGTCTGCCTCTATGGATAGGCTATGTCTAAAAGATGTTAATGAAGCAATGATGGATGTGGAACAGATTTTATTTGACAAGACAGAGAAAGTACCAAATGACAGGCCAAAAGATTTGCAAAAGGATACTTTATTGGATATACAAAAGAAACTGGCTGAAGTTTTTAAAACTAAAAGGAAATATAAATAATCAACCAAGAAAATAATCTGTAAAATATTTTCTTATTGGATCTATAAAGGAGGCTTGTTAGAAAACTGTTATGTGATGAAGAATTGAAGAGAAATCAAATCCCTCAACAATATTTGATTGGAGTAAACATAAGAACTATTAGAAGTAAAAGGAAAGAATATAGTTTATTTGATCAAGCTTAAAAATAAAACCTTTTATTCTCTCTCAACGTTCTGGCAATCCTTTATGGGCTTTTGCTGACTCCAGGATTGAAAAAGTTAATGTTTTATAGATTTATTTATAGGTAATGAATAGAATATATGATGAAGAGATGTCTCGTAAGGAGTGAAGAATTACTAAATTTGTTTATACTTGTTTGATGTAGGTTAGAAGTCATTTCTTTATATATTTCTTTCTTTCTATTTCTTTACTGTTTGTTTTCTTTACTTTTTCTTACTTTTTACCTGCACTTTTTATATTTTCTCTTCTGTTTCTCTAAGTTTAGCTTGTGTTAGTAATAAAAAATATTAGTAAAAAAGTTGGGAAAATAGACTGAAATATAGCAGCATTTACTTCCTTAAGTCACATATATTTATAAGGTAGGATAAAATAATAACTACACAACTAACCCATGAGATGACTTTAATATATAAATACTCAACAGCAATTGTATCTTTTCTGTAACTATTATTGAAATTGTTAAAGGGTGTGGCCAATCATATCAGGGACATTATTTTACTTTATAAACAATTACACATTAATTGTAAGTACAGAATATATAGATGGCCCAAAAATATGTCTAGTTTTTAATTAATTAGTGACTGTCTTATCAGATATCAGAGCCCATATCTGTGTCATCATCTCCTATTTTCAGCCTTTTCTGCATCTGTCCTTTAATTGATTTTTATGTTTCTTCCTATATTGAAACTAATATTTTTCATCCAGTTTGATAAAGCTGTCCCACTTGAAGAGCAGTCTAGATTCAGTTGCTTAGACTGTTTGGGCCAAAACCTTGCTTAGTCAGGATTTTAAGAGGATTTTGTGGGATTTGTTGTTGGTAGCTAGAATAAGTCTGACGTGCTGTATAAATCTGATGATCCGATTAACCTTTCTGTGTTCCTCGGCTTCTCTCCAGCACTCACACTCTTCCCATATGGTGTATGAATGCTTAATCCTTAAAACAGATTTGAAGGAAGGGGTGGTTTTAGTTATCTGTTGTATTTTACTTTGATTATAACTAAAGTGGAAACATGAATTCTAGGGCTTCTCAGAGGAAGGGGCAATACAGGTACACGATTTTCCAATTGATTCAGGTATTTATGAATTAAAGAGACTTATGTAATATACTTTACTTTCTGGCTTTGCATTTTATATTTGATTATGTTTTAATTGAAAAAGTGAAGACCTTCTATTGTATTTTACAGAAGTTCTAGAAAAAAGTTGAGATGTTATAGAGCAAGAAATTGATTTATGTATTTGTTGCAAATATGCTTAGTCTTTTCCCTAGGTTTAGAAACTCAGAGCCTTTTCTGTTCTATTTGTAGATTAGATTGAGATTTCTCCAAAGTCACTACATGGATGGGGTTTGAACTGTAGCTACTACATCACAGCAATATTACATCAATCATTGGGCTGCTGCAATTCTTGCTTGCTGGCAGAGCGTCTCTAGTTCTCTTTAAAAATCTTGAATGTTGTTGGTGGCCTCTTAAATTGGCTTTTGTTCAGAGCTGTTGTGACTTCCATGTTGAGAAGATATGGCTTGAAATCGCCTTACAAGATTTCATTTTCCTTCTCTCAATTGCTACACACTTCTTTTGGCATCAAATTTTCTTGCTTTTTTAATGGCTTCTTTTAGGAATAAGGATTAACTTGGCCATGTACATGTTTCTATATTCCTGGTCTTCCAGGGGGCCAGGGGACACTACTCTGCCAGGTATTCCTATCTCCAAACAGTCCAATTTCTAGAGATGGAGACAGCTGAAAGAGGTTTTCCTTGAAGGGAAATCTGTAGGACATATTGCTGCAATATGCACTTGACAAAATTATCCTGAATGGAACATTGGTGCAATATTATCAAAGTTAGTTTTTCAATTCATATTGTCAGTTTAAGAGAAGGGAACTTATCCTATGAAATAGACCTGAGAAAGAATTGCAGACATGTAAAAGCCTAAGACAGAGGGTGGCAATCTAGGATTTGAAGTCTATGTGTCAGACCAAATTAGTCCATTAAAATAAATTAATGGGGGGAAATCTTTATCCCATTTTTATTCACTCCTGTATCACAATTTAAAAAATTAATTCCTCTTATGAAACTTGAATGCATGGTGTAGGCAATAGTTGGGGAAACTGATATTAAATGCATCTTAAGTTTTAGATATAGATTTTCCAAGATTTGAAAAAAATCATTAGAACTATCTGTCAGTTAGTTAACTAATGTCCAGATGGAAAAGTGGTATTGGGAATCAATATTAAACGGTAAACAAAATTGCTGGGTAAAATCAAATTAAATCCTAGTTATATATTAACATGTAAAACTGTTACAATCAAACGAGTATAGATCAATGCGTAAACCAGTGAATGATTACTTAAAGAAGATGCTATTTTTACTGGGACTTACTATGGGTATATGTTTGTTTTGGAAACTCTTTATTCTGTCTTTGGCCAAACAGTAGAAATTTCAACAATTAGCATGAGAAGTGTTTTTGAAGACAAAGCAATACATGGGGATTAAGTACACATTAAACTATACTGCATGTTTGCATTTGTTTCTATTATTTGATGATAAACTCTACTGACATCTCAAGAGGAAACCTTATGCCACTTTCCAATTATAGAAATATTGGATATAAGATATTTTATGCTTTTTATGCTTTTCTTTTTTAAATAGAACTACCGCTGGGAAAATTCAAACATCTTTGTATGGACTAATGGGATGCAGACACTGTTTGTTTTCCAGAGATTAGGTAAGAATTAAGTTGTATCATTTCCCTTTGTGTCATGACTTTTGAATTTTTTAATGAAGATGGTGTAGTCAGCATTTTTCCTATGTAAATAAATGGGACAGCATATGAGAAATGTAGAAATTGTATCAGATATCTATGTCAGACATATATGTATACTCACTAGCCTTTAAGTTTTCAGGCAAGCCTTTCCGAGCCCTCTCTGAAGATGCTGGATTTTGTATATGCAAACCATCTGCCCTTTCATAGATTTACTAGTAAATACTTCTAGAGCAGTGATGGCGAACCTATGGCATGCGTGCCACAGGTGGTGCGCAGAGCCATTTCTGAGGGCAAGTGAAGCTTTGCCCTGTCAACTCCAGTGCACTTGTGTGAGCTGGCCAGCTGATTTTCAGCCTTCATTTTCGGCCATTTTTCACCCTCCAAAGGCTTCAGGAGTTTTCAGGGAAGCCTCCAGAGGATGAAAAACAGCCCAAGAGGCAAACCGGAACTTCGGGAACGGACTTCTGGTTTGCCCGTAGGGCTGTTTTTGTCCCTGAAGCCTGCGGAGGGTGAAAAACAGCACAACGGGCAATCCAGAAGTGATTTCCGGGTTGCCCATAGGGCCATTTTTCATCTTCCGGAGGGTGAAAAATGGCACAACAGGCAAACCGGAAGTAACTTCCGCTAGCGCATATGCGTTTCCATTTTTAGCATGCAAGAAGAAAAAGGTTAGCCATCACTGTTCTAGAGGGTTTTGGAATATTCCCCCAAACTAGAAATCCTCTCTGGAGCAATGGTGACATTTTCTTGACTGGAGGAAGTTGGAGAACCAGTTTGGCATAGTAGTTAAAGGCACTGAAGTAAAACACTGGGAGGCTGTGAGTTCTAGTCCTGCTTTAGATATAAAGCCATCTGGGTAAGTCTGGACCAGTCACTCTCTCTCTCAGCCCTAGGAAGAACATAGTAGCGAATCACTTCTGAAAAATGATTCCCAGAAAATTACATTGACTTTTCCATACAGTCATCTGGAATCAAGAATGACACAAAAAAGGGAAGAAGGGAATTGAGGACTTCGATAACACAATCCTTTTTTATTTGCAGTGGCTGTGCTATATTACTATTTCTACAAAAGAACAGCTGTTCATCTGGGAGACCCACGTTTCTATCAAGACTCTGTTTGGTTACGGAAAGAGTTTGCTCATGTCCGCAGTTGAGAGCTACTTCTGACTTATATGGAGCTGCTGGAATGTTAAAGAGACCTTAATCAGTATCCTGAAGCAAGTTTTCTTCTCATTTTTTTTATAGTCTGGATATTAACTTTATATGAAGATTTAATCCACAATACTATTCTTATGTGGAGTCTCTATAACTATCATAACTATCAGTCTTCCACTTATCTTCTCAGGTCTGCATACTACACTTTCAGGAGAATTTTTTTTGAGGAATATATGAAGTGCCAAATTGGTTTGGCTGAGAACTTTCAAGTAACAGTACTGCAGTTTATTTTTGTAAATATTCCCTTAATCTGTTTGCAGCCTCTTAAAAGGTTCCCTTGTCTTTATTATGAGCAATGTGATTAGTTCCAAACCTTCACAGTAGGCAAATGTATTCTCGTTGACTTTTTTCTTTTGTACTTATTTTATAAGTTATGAGAAAATAAACCTGCCATTTTGCAATAATCATAGTGTGATTCAGGGGTGTGTTTTTTTTTTTGTAGGATCTAATAGTAATAGAGGGTTCATGCAAAGTTAATCTTTGGAGTAATATTCTAGGTGTATATATTCATTTTGTTGACCTTGAATCAAACTTTAATATTGCATTATAAACAGAATCAGAAAAAGAAGCATCTTTAACTTGGTTAACTGAATATGCAAAGTCATGATTTATTTAGCCTTGGTTATTTGCATAATATACTAAGCCAAAAGTAAAGTGTATATTATCTAAATACTAGTTCAACAAGTTCCAGAGTTGGGTATAATTCAGATTAAGATAGCAAACCTTCTTGCATATTAAAAACAGAAAACCCATCTTTATATTTTAGAATTACAGATTGGAATCCTATGGAGTGTTAGTACTAGGAATCCAAATTAAAACATCTTGGCAGGTAACTGTTTAGTCTCTGCTTGAACATACCTAGTAAAAAACAATCTACTTACTCAATTGGTAGTTGGTTCCACTATTATTTGTAACAATTTATTTTCTAACATTTAATTAGAATCTGTCTCCTTGTAACTTACTGGCAAATCCATTATTCTGGTTCTGCACTATGGAATGATACAGAACAAGTCTTAATCCTGTGTGACATTCTTTCAAGGGTTTGAAGAGCACTACTCGATTTGTTGGGTCCTTGCTGCTCTCTGAGCTTGGTGGCTTTCTTGCAGACATTTCATTACCAAACTAGGTAACATCATCAGTGCTAAGTATGACACCTGAACTACAAACAGTTAGTCCTCAACTTAAATAATTTGTTTAGTGACCGTTCAATATTACAAAGGGACTGAAAAAGTGACTTATGACCATTTTTCACACTTATGACCATTACAGCATCTCCATGGTCTTGTGATCAAAATTCGGATGCTTGACAACTGGTTCATATTTATGTTGGTTGCAGTGTCCTGGAGTCATGACATCACCTTTTGCAACCTTCTGACAAACAAAGTTAATGGGGCAGCTACATTCAATTAACAACCACGTTAATTAACTTAACTGCAGTGATTCACCAAACTGAAAAGTTGTAAAATGGAGCAAAACTCACTTAACTGTCTCAGTTAGCAACCAAAATTTTGGGCTCAATTGTGGTTCTCTTCTATCAGTATTACAGGTAACCCTCAACCTACAACAGTTCATTTAATGACCATTCAAAGTTACAATGGTACCGGAAAAAATGACTTCTGACCATTTTTCACAATTACAACCTTTGCAGCATCCCCATGAACATGTGACCAAAATTCAGATGTTTGGCAACTGGTCCATACTATGATCATTGCAGTGTCCCGGGGTCGTGTGATCACTTTTTGCCACCACCTGACACGCAAAGTTGATGGGGAAGCCAGATTCACTTAACAACCAGGTTACTAACTTATCAACTGCAGTGATTCACTTAACTGTGTCAAGAAAAGTTGTAAAATGGGGCAAAACTCACTTAACAAGTTCTCACTTAACAACATAAATTTTGAGCTCAATTGTGATCATAAGTTGAGGATTACCTGTACTCTCCTTCCCTTCAGCCTTCTTCAGGTCAAATACCTTCAATCTTTCTTCCTAAGGCTTTGTTTCTAGTTCCCTGAAGTTCCTTCTGTCCTCTCATTCACCCTTCTGATGCATAGGGGTGGAACAATGAAGGTTGCAGTTTTTGACACCCCACCACTAGGGTGCAAATATAGGAGACCCCACCACTAGGGTGCAAATATAGGCGACAACCCAGGAGTGCCTACCTTTGTAAAGTAGAAGCAGAAAGCCCCCCCATTTACAGCAGAATCTATTGTTCTAGCCCTCTCTTCCTTTCTGCCCCTTTAACAAAAGCCCTAAGTGAAGGTTTTTCCTATTACCAATTGCTTAAACTGCCTTACAATAAACAAAGCAATGCAGAGCACACTTATATTGCTATACTTTGTACAGCCTCATAGACTGGAGGGTAGTAACATTAAACTGCTCTAGGGATGAATGTCCCGTGTGTTGCACAAACCCAGTTGTTCCAATTGCAGACAGAAATGGGTGGCAGCGGCAGTTCATTGAAGCCCTTCACTGCAACTTCAGTACAGTATAGGTAGTTCTCGAGTTACGTCCTCAATTCAGCCCCAAATTTCTATTGCTAAGCAAGATGGTTGTTAAGTGAATTTGGCCCTATTTTTACGACTTTGCCACAGTTGTTAAGTTAGTAACACGGTTTTTAAATGCATCTGGCTTTCCCATTTGACTTTGCTTGTCAGAATTTCATAAAAGGTGATCACATGACCCTGGAACACTGCAACGGTCATAAATATGAAACCAGTTGCCAATCATCTGAATTTTGATCACGTAGCCACGAGGATGCTACAATGGTCGTAAGTGTAAAAATCGGTCATAAGTCACTTTTTCAGTGCCGTTATAACTTTGAATGGTCACTACACAAACTGTTGTAAGTCAGCGACTACCTGTACCTACATTTAGAGAAAATGGTGGAAAATCCAGGTGATAAAAGCCAAGGTCAGATGATAAAAGCCAAGTTGCAAGCACAGGTGCCACCCGATAAGCATTTATGGCTCAAAGATACTCTGCCTATCAGAGAAAGCTCTTTTGTTCTCCTGACGTACTTTGGAAAAGGGCAACGTGGCTTGCCCTCGAGACATGGGCTATGACTTCAGCACTCGGCCTCTGCATTGCCTTACTCCAGGACCGACCCAAGGGTGGGTAGAACTCCTTTGCAGCTCCAGCTATTCAATGTAGGCAATGCTAGTCTAGTGAAGAGAAGGACCAGGGGAGACAGGATAGCAGTGTTCCAATATTTGAGGGGCTGCCACAGAGAGGA
>JANHFT010006147.1:17613-27684 GCA_032467955.1 Pseudoxenodon macrops | reverse complement strand
GAAAAACGGCCCTACGGGCAAACCGGAAGTTTGGGAACGGCCTTCCGGTTTGTCTGTTGTGCCATTTTTCACCCTCTGGTGGCTTCAGAGAAGCCCCCTGAAGCCTCGGAGGACAAAAAACGCCTCTACGGGCAACCCGGAAATCCGTTCCCGAACTTCCGGTTTGCCCGTAGGGCTGTTTTTCACCTTCAGGAGGCTTTCCTGAAAACTCCTGAAGCCTCTGGAGAGTGAAAAACAATTGAAAATCAAGCTTGAGAACTGACAGGGCAATGCCTCGCGTGCCCTAAGAAATGGCTACGTGTGCCACCTGTGGCACCCGTGCCATAGGTTTGCTATCACTGTCCTAATAATGTAACTATCCAGTTGCTAATAAAAAACCACCTTCATATAACATCTTTAATCATATCTGGCAAAACTTACCATAGCAGATACTTCACAATGCATGCTAAGCTTGATTTATATTTGGTTAGGTTTTTTTTGTATGACTTGGTTTTGTGAACACAAACTATCTGGCACAAATCAGGAAGAGGGATTAAATGAGTAATCAGGTAACAATGTTCTGTCAATGCAGTCATAATACTGGTAGTCCTTGACTTATGACCACAATTAAGCCCCAAACATCTGTTATTAAGCGCAACAGTTGTTGAGTGAGGTTTGCTCCATTTTATGACCTTACTTGTGACCGTTGTTAAGTTAGTAACATGGTTGTAAAATGAATCTGCCTTCCCCATTAACTTTGCTTGTCAGAAGGTCGTAAAAGGTGATCACATGACTCTGGGATACCACAACTGTCATAAATATGAACCGGTTGCCAAGTGTCCAAAATTTGATCATGTGACCATGCGGATGGTGTAATGGTCGTAAGTGTGGAAAAACAGTCATAAAACACTTTTTCAGTGCCACTGTAACTTCGAACAATCACTGAATGAAAAGACTATCTGTAGTCTTTTCCCTAATTCCCAACTAATGGCTGATTAGTTAAATTGCATGAAAAAATGAACAGGGTTTTTTCTTGTCCGTAGCATACAATGACCACCACAGCACAAATCCAGGTAGACCTCAATTTACGACTATAACTGAACCCAAAATTCCTGTTGCTGAATGAGACAGCTGTTAAGTGATTCTGCCCCATTTACAATCTTTCTTGCCACAGTTGTTGAGTGAATCACTGCAGTTGTTAAGTTAGTAACATGGTTGTAAAGTGAATCTGACTTCCCCATTGCCCTTGCTTGTCAGAAAGTCACTAAAAGTGTTCACATGACCTTGGGACACTGCAACCGTCATAAATATGAACCAGTTGCCATATTACATGCCTTAACAGCAGCAAGAATTGTTTATGCACAGTACTGGAAAAATGAGGAAACACCAACAGAAGGTGATTTAGCTTTTTAAAAATTACCATATTTTTCAGAGTATAAGACACATTTTTCCTCCCCTAAAAGAGGCTGAAAATGTGGGTGCGTCTTATACTCCGAATGTAGCTTTTTCAAAGCTTTTTTTCAGACCTAACGAGGCGAGTGAAGCGATTTTTGCAGGCTTTTTTCATTGCTACTCCCTTCGAAGAAGTTTTTTTTCAGACCTAACAGGTGCTAATGATCTTCCTGGCATTGCAGGCTATTTTCATTGCTACTCCCTTCAAAGAACCTTTTTTTTCAGCCCTAACCAGGGAATAAAATAATGTGCTGAAGCTGACCAGACTAAGGATGCTAGTCAGATGAATATATGGTAGGCAGATCCCCCCCACTATTTTCCTCCCCAAACTAAAATGCATCTTATACTCTGGTGCGTCTTATATTTCGAATAATATGGTAACTGAAAATTCAAATTCAAATCAGTCTTTAAACCATTAAATGTGTATAATGTTTTCCTAAATACGAGAAAGCTGAAACATAGTTTTTCAGAGTCCATCATGCCAATATATTTTTAAAAAGTATTTAAAGTTTAATGTGCAGACATGTTAAAAAATCGAGACTGTAGTCTTTTAGGTCCATTAACATTTTACTCTGATTTTTCAGATCTTGTTTTTGGTATGGGATACTTAAGAAAATAAGATATCTTCATTAAATACAATGCAGATATGACAACGGTGAACCTTCTGCAAAAGTACAGTGTTACCTATCAGTTCAACTTTCTGTTCAAATTATTATCAGAAGTCCCTGAGCACTCACAGTAAGGTGTCTCTGGTTAAATTCCATAAATTTCCACTTGAAAGTTTCTTGGAAAAGTGAATTTGTCCATAATTTAAATGGACAAAATGTTAGGGCCACTCAGGAAAGGCATATTCCACCTCATTGGTTTTTTTGGCAAGGTGCTTATATTTCATCATGAAGAGTGACAGCTGATGGCCTTGCCTTGAAGGAAGTTACACACAGAACCCATGTAGCATTTTCTGTCGCTAGCCGGGATGACATAACCACCTCTCCTCATTGGCTGAACATGTTCTCCTTGGCGGGAGAATCAAAGCCCCGCCATTGGCTGAGATGTCTGACAACTCGCATATAAAAGGGAGCTGTCAGACAAGTATTGTTGTCTTGGTCCCTGAGTTGCCTCCAGCCTGTTAGCGTTCAATAAAGGTTGTGTTCCTTACCATCGGTCTTGCCTCAGTTATTAGCACCCTCGCTCTCCTGACAGAGCAATCCATACACCAGAAGATAGGAAAGTGCTTTGCTGCTTAGAAATGGGAAAGAGTGTTCTACTTCATGTTTTGTTTTGAAGTGTTTGTGCCCTTTCAAAGTTCTGCTCAACCTTATAAAATGTTTCATTTTTATGAAATTAGGAGGTGCTATCTTTTCAAAGGTGGACACCATGGCTCAGTGGCTAAGACGCTGAGCTTGTCGATCAGAAAGGTTGGCAGTTCGGCAGTTTGAATCCCTAGCACCGGGTAATGGAGTGAGCTTCTATTATTTGTCCCAGCTTCTGCTAACCTAGCAGTTCAAAAGCAGGTAAAAACGCAAGTAGAAAAATAGGGACCATCTTTGGTGGGAAGGTAACAGCGTTCCGTGCTCCTTCGGCAATTAATCATGCTGGCCACATGACCATGGAGACGTCTTCGGACACCGCTGGCTCTTCGGCTTTGAAACGGAAATGAGCACCGCCCCTTAGAGTTGGGAACGACTAGCACGTATGTACAAGGGGAACCTTTACCTTTTTTATCTTTTCAAAGTCTTTTTTGAAAGTGATCATTGATGTTTCAAAAAATGGATTCCTAAGTAAAAATTCCTGCTAGAATCACTCCAGGTTCTAGTGTAATATAATTACTAGAATATGTGAAGTCAGTTTCTTTGTAGTACTGTTGTATAGTTTTATTCTTGCTGGAGAAAACTGTTGGTAACTCTATGGCAAGATTTGAATCAAGAGCTTCCCTTTCTCAGTCATGTCCATCATAAAAAGAGCTTATTTCAATGTGTTCTTGTTTTGCTGTCATTTTTATTTCTGGATTTATACACAAGGTCAATAACAAACTTCAGTGGCTTTATGATTACAGGCGGGATGTGATTTGTTATTGTGACCAGATAAGTATGCTGATACATCTGTTATATTGGAATTGAACATAAAAAAATCATCCAGTCTTTTGAGTCAAAAATAAGCATTGTGCTTTATATAGGCATTTGGATGAGTTCTCTTCTACATGTTCAGAAAGCAGATATTTTTGACTACATAATGCATGTATTCCTTGCTATAAAGATGTCAGAGCTGAGCTTTTCTTTATGATGCATTTGACGAAGACAACATTTTCCTTCCCATATTATTTAAGACTGGAGCAGGTGAATGAGAATGCAAAACGTACGTATTTTTTATATGTCTGTGACAGATAGAGGACTGGGAAAGCCTCCTTTACAGAAAACAAATTTATTGTCCATATCTTTATCAAAAGAATTCCAAATAAAAATGTGTCATGGAGATGTTTCATCTCCCTTTGACATCCACTCTAGTTGGGACTGATTAAAGGCACACCAAAGGCATATAAAGACAAGCGCTATCATATTTATCTGTGGGAAGTAGGTCAAGAAAGCAGCAGAAATCACTGTGTTTGTTGCATTCTCCACTAGTTTTAAAGGTTTCAGCTGCTAGCCAGAAAGATAATTTAACTTTTCATATACACGGTGCACCGCATGATGTTGTTTCTTTCCTCTGAGCAACAGATGCCCATGCTGCTCCATAAATTACTTTTAAGACCCCCCTGAGAAAGATTATTAGGGCCTTACATGCCATGTCCTTTCTGCGCATTAAGGAAGGATGCTGACCATATCCAGACAGTAAAAAGGGTGAGGGGGGAATGATTAATTGTGACAGAGGTTCATCAGTCAGGCCAGCGTGGGGGAGAAGAGCTATGAGGAAAGAGGAACTTCTGATGGGAAGATTGAAGCCTGCTGAGAAATTAAGAGGAAAAGCTGGCAGACCCAACCTCCATCCACCCATCCATTACCAAAAAGTGACACAGCTGGGATTCTTAGACATGTATGAATGGATAAAACGCAGAAATAAAACAGAGTTGGCAGAATCATCAGGGAGCTCTGTTCTTCTTCTTTAAAAAGGGAATAAAAATCAGGGTGTCAGAAAGTCCACATCTGTAGAAGGCATAGGATGGTGCTCCTTGACATCAAGTCTACAAAGTGCTTTCATTCCTTCTATGAATCAAATTCAAGCAGTCAAGCTTCTCTAGCCAAGGATGACAATTAATGGAAGAAGATAGTGCTCTTTGAAACTATGCTAGATTTTAAAAACCCAGGAAAAAATACAACTTGTGACCTTCTAAAGTGTAATGGTTAAGTGAAATTCTCGGTTCCATTTACCCTGCAGATTAACAATATTTTTGAAGTGTCTTTCCCACAAAAGGAGATGTAGGCTAGTACTGTATGCATAGGTTGAGGGTGGGAAGAGTTATTTATCAGAAAAAAAGAAGTGTACAATAAGACCACCAGTTGCATGTTGTTCTTTGTACTTCCTGAAACACACTTAGAGTCACATGTTGCAACTGTTTATAAATGGTCTGCCATAAATCACTGCCATTCAGTTGGAGCACTATAATGGTTGCGATTGACAGGGACATAAAAGAAATCCATCACAGATTTCTTTTCAGGGAAAATGGTGTGCTCTGCCAAAATAGAATCTGCTGTAGTAGGAATGGGGACTTAATTCACTAGAGTCTGCTAGTATCCAGCTGAAAAAAATAATAATTCTCAGTTCAAAACCTGCATACCCGATTGCTTGGGAAAGTTATGTAAAAACTTGCATTGCACATAGTTGCTTTAAAAAAAAAAATTAGGAATAGTAGCATATAAAATATGTACTGTATATTGCAAACAATGAGTTTGCAAAAGATGTGTGAAATCCAGGGGTGGGATTTAGCCAGTTTGGACCGGTTCAGGCGTACCGGTTCGTTCCGTTGATCAGCTGGGCCCGTCCACCCCTGCACTATATTGACCTATATTTCCTTTATTTGCAGCCCAGCTGATAGACGTGGCAGAGTGGATTGCTGCACCTCAGCTGTTTTACTCAGTGGGGCTGCAGTAGAAGATAAGTTTTAAAGCTGTTTTCAAACCTACTGCGTGTGCATGGAGCATGTGTTTGGTGCACGTGTGAAGCAAACTGATTGTTACACCGGTTGAATCCCACCACTGGTGAAATATAAGCCTAAATTGAAACAAACTCAGTATTTCTTTTACTTTTTCAAACATATTTTGTAAAAGCATTGATGGAATAGATAAATAGCTTACTCCATTAAATACTTGGAATGCTGACAGCCGAACCACCTCACAGGGAGAAAGAGGAAGAAGGAGGAGTGTTATGTTATGTTCGAGGCCGTCAGTTATTCATAAAGTAATAAAAGAAGGATAAAAATCTAATGAAAAAAACAAACTAGGACACTAGAATAAGTGTTCAAAGTTAGTCCTTTGCTGAAGGGAGCTCTAGCACCAATTTCTGTCTGCTCCTTCTCCTGTTTCTTACATTACTACACTACCCCAGTGTTTCCTCCCCCCACTCTCTATACACACAAATACACACACACACACACACACACACACAGAAAAAAATAGGAGGAAGAGAGATTTGTGTGGATCCTCCCAGATTAAGTTTCTAATGAAAAACGTTAGAAGAAACATCACATTGATATCTGTATAAAGTTTGTTTACAGTGCCATTATTTTTAAAGATTTTTTAAAAAAAATCATAATTGCAACATGGGAGCAATGAGGTAAACTTTCCTTAACTGACTGCAAAGGGGATCAAAGGATTAATCTAAGCAGATATAATTTTCATTCAGTCTCTCTTACACACCTTTGAATTAACTATAAGGATATTTCTTGTGTTTCATCTAGATTTACTCTGTGATCCTTTTTCCGCTGCTGAGTGAAGGGCCCTCTACCTGTTCTGAAGAAAACCATAATGTTATAAAACTCAGCTGAATACATTGCCAATTCTTATCCTGCCTCTATTTCAAGTCACTGCAGCGTCCCACTGCAGTAATGAGTAACAAAGCCTAACAGATAGCTCTAGAGACTGACAGTCTTTAGATAAAGAGCTTGGACCTGACACTTAAAAACTAGTGTGGAATAGAAGCTATCTCATTCATGGGCTGGTTGAATAAGGCAAAGTTTTGGTGCATGGGGAAACAAAAAAAGGTTGGGTTTTTTCCATCTATGGTTGATGCAAAATACCCCAAATTAAATGCTCACAGATGCGAAAGCACTGCTTTTAAACTGGGCCCCATAACCCAATCATCTTTTCATTTATGGGAGTTCTGTATAAACATGAGTCTAAAATCCAAGTGGGGGATAAGTGGGGGAAAGAGAATAATAAATCCACCATTAGCTTTTCAATCAGAAAGGTCTGAGGATCAGACATTTGAGGGAAGACCTGTGTTCAGATCTTCCAACATTTTAATGATTACTTAAAATCAGTCACCAAAAAGTTACTTTAGAACCAAGTAGAAGTTCTGGGAAGCAATGACTTGCACTATCTTTCTTTTCTTCCTTAACTTTCCTCACAGTATCTGAGTTCTCCCCAAGGACAGAAATTGAATTGGGGAAGAGGGTGGGTTTTTTTCCTGTCTTCTCTCGCTATAGTAGGTATAGAGGATGACCTTGAAGGACAAAAGGAGATCTGCTACCAAGGCAACAATCAGATAAGTGAAGCCCATGCCCAGAAACTAGAATGCAAAAATGCCTAAGACAGCTCACATACACACACTCACACACTCTCTTGCTCACACTTTATTTCATATAAAGAGGGAAGAAAATAAATTTATTCAATCTTTCAAGTTTCTATTACTATTATTTTATTACTTTTAATAAAAGTAGCTTTAGGTCTGCATAGTGTCTGCTTTTTAGTCTGGTCTACATCATAGGGCTGACAGTCAGTGATATCGACACTGATAGTCAATCAAACCCTATGATGTCTCTTTGAAAGCTGCTCCTGGAAGGACTTTAATTACAGAACTCTGGTTATTATTGTTATCAAACTTATTTGCCACCCATCACATGGTTCAAGGAGATGTTAAAGCCACTGGTTCTGTATACATGGTCTTCCAGGATATTAAAATGTTTCTTTCTATTGCACTTGTGAGTATGCAGTACATAATGGAATCTTGACAAGAGGAAAACAACTTGGGCAACACACATACATACAGACTCCCACTCACTTACACACACAAACAGCCTCTTTTCAATTCATTTCTATTGTATATTTGACCTTGAGTCATGTTTTCGTAATGTACGTGTAAGCAACAATTTTCCTATCTCCATATCTTGAATGTTCTTGTTTGTATCTTGTCCATTAAACAATTGGAGAAATAATGACATGGCAATTTTTCCCATTTTTTTAAAAACTCATCAACTTTCTGAAGAAAGGTAGGAAGTTGAAGGGAAAAAAATAAAAATTTAAAAAAACTTTTGGATTTCAAACTAGCAATCGTTTATATGCTATTGCAACAAAACATCTGGCCCTAAACTCATCCTGATCTTGGAAAATGAAGATAAGTTTGTGGGGGAAGGGATTTCTACTTTTTCAAATATATAATAGATTAAATAAATTATATGTTATTTTTTTAATGATATCCAAAAAATGGAACAATCATTCTAAGATAATGAATAGCTCCAGGTATATTCTTACTAGTTCTGAATTACAATCATTTATGTGTTTGTTTGTGTGTGTATGTGTACATATAGAACCAGTTAAGTCTAGTGTTTAAAGTTATTTCTTTTAAACTTATATACTGCTACATAGTGCTTTATTGTACTCTATTGTACTCAATGTCAGTATATTGCCCCCAACAATCTGGCTCCTCATTTTATCGATCTCAGAAGGATGAAAAGCTGAATAAACCTTGAGCTGGTCAGGATCGAACTCCTAGCAGTGAGCAGAGTTATCCTGAAATACTGCATTCTAACCATTGCACCACCAGGGCTTCTGAGTGCTGGCTGAAGTGCTGGCCTAGGAACCAGGATATCATAGGTGTTAGTCTCATCGCAGGCTTGAAAAACCAGCTGGGTGACTTTGAACCAGTCATCTCTGTCTCAGTTCAACTCACTTCACAGGGCTTCTGCTGTGAGAAAAATAGGAGGATATATAACTCTCCTGCGTTATATATAAACAATAAAGTCAGAATAAAAATCAAATAAGTAATAATATATCAGTATAATCAAATGATATTGCTGTGCTTCCCTGTAACATTATCTGGGAAGATTACAGTAGGCAAACAGAAAACACTTGTAATACAGATGAGGGCATATATCCCAAAGCCAATACACTACATAGAAAGTGTAGAAAACTCATGACAACACTCAAAATAACATTGTAAGGCTAAAGATCCACAGAGGCACAGTGGTTAGAGTGCAGTACTTCAGGCTACTTCTGCTTACAGCTGATTGCCTGAAATTTGGCAGATCGAATCTCACCAGACTCAAAGTTGACTCAGCTTTCCATCCTTCCGAGGTGGGTAAAATGAGGACCCAGATTGTTGGGGACAATATGCTGACTCTGTAAACCACTTAGAGAGCACTGTAAAAGCACTATTAAGAGGTATATAAGTCTAAGGGCTATTGCTATTGCTAATAAATCAAGTTTGAGTAAGTGTGGGTGATCCCAGCTCCTCACACCATGACCATGCTCAACATTTTCTGTGTCGCATGAGAAAAGTACATCTTCCTCCCCCTATCCTTACTCTATAGAGGGGCAATCGATGACCATGCTCACTAGGATGTTTGGTGTATAGATGCCTGTCATCCATTGGATTGTGAGAAGTCCTTGACCTTCAGAAGTAATTTTTAAGTCTTTCTCCCTTTATTAAGGTTGCCAAGCACTTACCTGCCCTTGGGTCTCATGTCCTCTTTAAATCAATCGGGCTCACTTCTGAGGGAGCATTGGAGTGGATGTAATTTGTAGGAGCATGGCTTTCTGAACCTTGTTTGGCTAGAAACAAAGACATACGGTACATTAAACAGATGGAAGAATGCTTACCGCAGCCACACACAAACAACATAATGAAAGTAAATACTGATGATAATGAGCACCACACCTTAAGGAATTGTTAAAATGTACCTATAAAATGCTAAAAGAAAGTGGAAGCAAAGCTATTTCCTTGATTTACAATAACAAATGAAGAAAGAAATGTCTACACAAACAGCTAGTCTCACAAGGAACAAAAACTTCCTGCTCTTCAAAAATCGAAACCATTTGTATGTATCCCACAGTAAGAAATATTGAAACATGAAAGTATTTTTTCCTTCTTGTACCATAGCAAATACACTCCCTTTAAATTAGTGTATGTCACATAGCAAAGGTTACTAGTTTCAGATCCAGAAGGTGTATCATTTAACAGAAATAAAATGTTTTATAGATAGAAATGGCCACCGTTCTACCCTACTTTATTATTTTTATTTTCCCCTCTCTGTTTTTCATTGGTAATAGAAGAAAGACCTGGAACAGCTACATTTCCTAGGATCCACCAAATAATTGCCCTTTTCTTCTGTTTTTTCTATGATCCAACAAAGTGGAATAGTGTAGTGATCAGGTCCTATCAGGTAAACTTTCTTGATGAAAGGCACAGGGAACATATCCAACAAAGTGGATA
>JANHFT010006147.1:2549-12729 GCA_032467955.1 Pseudoxenodon macrops | reverse complement strand
CGTCGCCAAGATACCCTCAATCTTACACGGGAAAAGACCCGAATACGCCAAGACTTGCATATATATAAATATATATATATATATTAAGATGCTGGAAAGCATGAAAATCAAGCTATTGTTTGGTTTCGATGATGAGAAGATGTCAGAATAGCAAAGCTCACTTGAATTATTAGAACTAAAATAATCTTGTTACTTTCAAAGGGTTTTTGATTGATTTAGATTGTGAGGCACTCTAGATGGCTGATTTCATAGGGGAAATTCCTATCCTTGGAAGCCAAGTAAGAGTCATCCTCCTAGGCTTTAATGGGCAATTGTTTTTGTGCAGTGGACTCATATGAACCACAGAAAGCAACAGGGTTGCTGTGCTGTTTCAAAGGGAGGCCTGCCACCCTACAATCACTTTGATTTTTATTTACAAAGTGCAATATGTACTTATTCATATTCTAAGCTCACTGGGAGGGGAAATAGAAGTAGAGCTTTTCCCCCCCATAATATATATGTTTGTTGTTCTAATTTGGCGTCTGTTGAAATTAATAAAATATTCTGTGCGTGTTTCTATCGTGATTTTTCTTTTTTCTTTTATCATTTTCTTCTTTACTGCTGCCTGGCAGAAACCAAAGGCAAAAATGATGGGCTGTTCTGCTCCATTTATTACAGCATCCTAATAGCATATGTTTTTCATGAAGGGAAGCAGCTAGCATAAAACATTTGCCAAAGAGTGACGGAAGGTAATTTGTTCAGCTTTTTTTTTTTTTAAGCACAAAATGTTTTTTCCAAAAGGGCAACAGTTGGAAAGCCTTTATGCTTCCTTGTCACAGTATCTCAAGGACATTCCAATAATGTCATTTCTTAACATACTAGATTTTATTTTAAACATGTGAATAAAAATGTATAGTTTAATTATTGAAATATAAATGTAATTATCAAGTATCATACTATTATAATCCCAAATTAGGGTTATCTTAAATGAAAAGTAGGCTTCTTCCTATCTGTCTGTTTGTCTATCATTTCTCTGTCATTTATGTAACTTTGGTTTTTATAATATATCATTAAATAATTTTAATTCAATACAAATGTCTATAACAGAGGTGGGTTCTGAATCTTCTTACTGCCGATTTGCTCAGGGTCTGCGCATGTGAAGAAGCAAAATCCAAAAAGGCAGCGCCCATGAAGACACCGAAGGAACCACCTCCATGATGTCATCATGGAGTTACTACCTACTCTATAGAACCAAATAGAACTGGTAGGAACCCACCTCTGGTCTGTAATGGTAAAAAACTGGTGAATCTATTCCCCTGAAAAAGATCAGTATGAAAGAACTGAAATAAAACATACTGTAATCATTATCACCCAACCTAGGTAACATCACCAGTACTAGTCTATCACCGATTTTATTACCTAGTTTTGGTAATGAAACATCTGCAAGAAAACAACCATGCTCCGACAGTGTTCCAATATTTGAGGGGCTCCTACAAAGATGAAGGGGTCAAACTATTTTCCAAAGCACCAAAAGGCAAGATGAGAAGCAATGGATGGAAACTAACCAAAGAGAAGAGAAGCAACCTAGAATTAAGGAGAAATTTCCTAACTGTGAAATCAATCAACCAATGGAACAACTTGTCTTCAGAAGTTGTGGGTGTTCCATCACTGGAGGTTTTCAAAAAGAGACTGGACAATCATTTATCTGAAATAGTAGTGTTTCCTACTTGAGCAGGGGATTGGATTAGAAGACGTCCAAGGTCCCTTCCAATTCTATTATTCTATGTTCTAGTACCAAGGACCCCTCATTTCAACCATAAACTACAAAATTCTCCTTTATTAGTGTAATCATTCAAGTTGAATAATAAACCATCTCTATAACCTGCTATTCTCAGTTCTTTACAATATCCTCTCCAAGTAGTTGGCCTGGATATGCATTTTCTCAATGGTAAGTTAAGTGACTTATAAATTTAATAAGCAAACCAAATACTATTCCAATCCATCTGCAGGGCAAGTGGTTAGAGAAGGCTAACCTAGATACAACTGAGGTAAAGTATTATCCTACCATTCTTGGTTTCTGCTCTTATTTCCAATCTCTTCTCTTCCTTTATCTCTAATCTGACTCACTGCTAAATGTTGATGCCAGATTTTGCATTAGTAGCAAGAGATAAACAGAGCCATTGGTTCTTTCCATCTTTCTACATGGGGGCCAGTCAATAGAGAGAGAGAAAAGTCACAGGACTACAAGAGGAAAGAGTCCAATCATCATCTCTACACTCCTTCCTTTACCTCTCCTCCTATGCCCCATTTTGTTGTATCATGAATAAGCATTTTGTTTTTCAAAAACAAAGGATTCATGAGGTGAATTGAGTTATAGAAACAAATTTGTTTGTGATTTCTCCCTGTTTCTCTTTGTGGAGACAATGTATATAGTTACTCCCATGCTGTGTTGAGAGACATGGGGGAGGTGGAATACAGATGCCCTCATTTCAATTTTATGATATTTCAGGTCTCAGTCAATCATGCTATTTATCACATGCTGCTCACACAAATGCCTATTTCAAGCCACCTCACTGTTATATTATTTAGAATCATAGAATAGTGGAAGGGACATAGGAGGTTTTCTAGTCCAACCTCTTGCTCAAACAGAAGACCCTATAAAATTTCAGACAAATGGCTGTCTCAAGTTTCAGAAAGTAGTTTTCTGTATGTTTTTATACCAGCCTGTCCACCAGCATAAGAGTGGAAAAGGTTGATCAGAGAACGGAAGATATGGAGAATATGCCTGCATAAGCTGTAACACACACTAAACCAGGGGTAGGCAACTATGGCCAGTTTACAACCTGTGGACTTCAAAACCCAGAATTCCAGAGCCAGGCCATTGGACCTTGTGACCTGTGGACTATGAACCAGTCCACAGGTTATAAAGGGGACCATAGTTGCCCACAAAGGCACTAAACATGTCATTGGCCCTATCTGGTCATCTGATTTAAGCCCAATATAACAAAGTCCATTTAACACATTTTGTAGCTGTTATTGAATACTGAATGCTTTGAGCAAGAAAGCACTATTTCAATAAAGAAATAGCCAAGGTCATGAGATAGACATGAGATGAGGGGAACCGAATGGAATCACAACACAATAAAATGTGTTTGTAGATCACGTTTGTACTATAGTTAGCTATTAGTAGGGAATGGCCCTTAACCATCTTATTTTCCTCTTTCTTACTGCTTACAATGGAGTCCATGTGAATAGAAAGAACATTGAAAGCAGACACAGGAAAATATCAAAAACAGAGGAATAATTGTCTGTTACTTCCTCCTTAACAGAGTTTGAATGCAGCAGAGTGAGATTACAATTGATCTGGCAGATCTAAAAGATACCAGAGGACAATGAGCTTCCAGGTGAGTCAACATAGCAGTTCAGTCTTTGATAGACCAGAAACTTTGGTAGCCCTTGCATTGTTATTCTCTTTCATAAAAAAAACTGTGCACAGCTGCAAGGAAATAATAATTAATTTTACTAGCTGTCCTGAATAGAATTGGCCAAATTCTAAAATCCAGGATGCTGATGGCATGCTTTATACTTTTATTCTCTTTGTTGAAGGCCAGCAAGCTAGAATCAAAGCTGAGTTATAACAATTGATTTTGCAAAACACCATTCAGTAGAAGACTATAATAAAAGTCCTAATTACTTATTCTTTATCTTTATAAATAGTACAGTTCAATATTTCTATGGGCAAAGAACAGAACAACACAGAATAAAATAGAAACTGGGCTTGAAGGGACATTGGAAGCCTTCTAGTACAACCCTGTGCCCAAGATAGGAGTTCTTATACAATCCTTGAAGAATGATTGTCCAATCTTTTCTTGATGTCTATTGTGATTATTCCCCTGGATGCTTCCCCAGTTATGCACCAAAGACAGATTCCTTGTGTGTCCAATCACACTTGGCCAATAAAGAATTCTATTCTATTCTATTCTATTCTATTCTATTCTATTCTATTCTATTCTATTCTATTCTATTCTATTCTATTCTATTCCTTTATTATTATTCTATTCTATTCTATTCCATTCCATTCCATTCCATTCCATTCCATTCCATTCTCTATTCTATTCTATTCTATTCTATTCTATTCTAATTCTATTCACAAAGATGGATCTGAATATTCCTGCACAAAACCTGCCTTTTCCCCTTCTCCCAGGCCCTCCCTGTTTGACCAGTCCACAAGTGTCCATTAGTATTCACCACTGGTGCTTTGGTAACAGCCTTAAAGTTTGGCATCTCTTTGGTGGAGTTTGGCATTCCGTTCTCACCCTCATGTCCTTGGATGCGCCGGTCAGTTCTGGACTGGCACCTCTGGTTCCTGTCATCCTTCCTCCCTACATCCCCACTCTCTCCACTCTCCAGGTTTTATGGCAGGATGCCAGCGAAGCAAAGCAGGCTGAAGCATTTGCAATGGCAGACCTGACGGTGTGGGCTCTCCTTGACTTTGCTTGGCCTCTGTCTTGTCCTTCTGCTTGAGACAGGATTGTCTCTGGATCGAAGATGACAAGGTCTGGGCAGCAAGTCAGGTTGGCAACTTCTTCTGAGAGCCTCCATTGAAATTTGTGCCTTGAGAGCAATTCAATTACCCGCCCCAACACACGCACTCCAGGCAAGGTAAGAACCAGGAGGACATGCTAGAACAAGGGTGTCAAACTCGATTTTATTGAGGGCTGCATAAGGGTTGTGTTTGACCGGGATGGGCATGGCCAGGGTGGGCGTGGCCAGCTCAACATTACTCGTGTTGGGGGCAGCTGCGGAGGCGCGAGCGCTCTGCCAGCAAAAACGGGCTCCTGCCAGTGAAAACGGAGCTTGGGAGGGCCGCCCACAGGCGTCGTGAGCTCCGCTTTCACTGGCAGAGGCCCTTGCAGGCCAGTCCTTTGCTGTTTCGTGGGAGTCCCCACAGGCTAGATCTAAGCACCCTGCAGGCCGGATCTGGCCCCCATGCCTTGAGTTTGACACCCCTGTGCTAGAAGGATTCAAGGCAGGCAGAGAAACAAGAATTCCTTTGGAGGCCCAACTATTTTATTACTACTGCCAAGAAGCCTACCTGGAAGTCAACCTTAGAAAGCAAACTCAGTTCAAGAGCATCTTCTTCTCTCTTTACCTGTAAGGGTATTCAGGGATAATGCTTCTTCCTATGGATTAACCGTAATTGAGTGGATAGCAATGCTTTGCACCTAGAAGATCTACCTCCCTTCCAACCCTGTTATTATATCTGCTAACAATGCTTTTTTTGGCATAAGGCTCCAGTCAGAGCTCCATTTTCATCCTGTGTACAAACCTTTAAAAAGTTGCTTACAACCATGAGCAATATTTACAACTATTTAACAATCCACGAAGTAGCATCATAGCCACCGCTCAAAGAGCTTTCCTGGAAAGTCTTTTCCCCCCAAGAACTGGCCTTTGTTGGTCTTTGATCTAGAAGGGGAACATTCCCTAACTCATCGGCAGGGAAATCATTGCCCAAGATTTTAAAAATCTCCTTTAAAGCTTTTCCAAATCCCACAGCAACTAATTTCACATTGTTATGGAGCAGCAAATCAAAAAAATAACCAAAAACTGAAAAGACATGCCTAACTACAAGCTTAAAGAATTATTTAATGAGAAAGAAACTGCTCCACGTATCCTCATTCTAAGCACAGAATGTCATTTTAATAAAATTCTAAAATTTCATTTTATGACATTTATGAACAAGGATTAAAAGAAAAAGACGGAGTATAATAAAGTTGAAAAGCAGCTAGTTTCTTCTAATTGTAAAAATGTCATTTAAATGTCACCTCATCAGCCAAACAAGAGACGGGTACGATCTATCAAAATGGAAGCAATAGAATACAGGCACAACTGGGGAAACAAACGATTAGCCTTTCTTCTTTCATTCTGCTACCAGTATTCCGAATTGGATCTAAGCTCCCTTGACGAAAATGACCCACTGATGAATGCAGCCCTTGTCAGCCCTGAAGCTGGCCTGACGGAAGCCATTTTGGAGCTTCAGGGTTGCCACACTGAAGAGCGAGAGGGGCAGCCTAATCTTCAGCTTGCTGGGGGTGATAGGAATCGCAGCCCAATACCTCTAGAGCAGGGGTGACAAACTCCATTTCATTGAGGACCGCATCAAGATTGTGTTTCACCTCGGGAGAAGGGGTGGTGGCCATGGCGAGTGTGGCCAGCTCGATGTCACTCGTGTCGGTGGCGCCTGTGATGGCCGGAGTGCTCTGCCAGTGAAAACAGAGCTTGGAGGCTGCGACAACCTCCTGCAACCCTCTGCCAGCAAAAATGGGCTTCTAAACTCCATTTTCAGCTGCAAAGGCCTCCTGAAACCCTCTGCCAGTGAAAACGGAGCTTGGGAAGGCTGTAGGCAGCCCTCCCAAGCTCAGTTTTCACTGGCAGAGGCATCGCAGGCTGGTCCTTCGCTGTTTCTAGGGCAGCCCCTTAGGCCACATCTAGGCACCCCGCGGGCCGGATCCAGGCCCCGGGCCTTCAGTTTGACACCCCTGCTCTAGAGGTTGGAAAATTTCCTCTTTAATGGAAAAGCTATTACTCACTTTATAAAATCCTAAGAAGAAAGTCCTAAAACCAACACCATTTTTCCCAATAGGGATAGGACAAAATATTGTAGAGACAATTTAAGGTTTTGTATGCCAGCAATCCACATTGTCATCTAAGTGGCTAGATTTGGCACAACCCAGAAATCTAGAGTCTAGATCTAAATCCAGACCTCTATCGATCAATATGTACTCTTAGCACACATCGTGGACCCTCTCACAAAATGGTTGCCACATTGAATTACCAGTTCCTTCCTTCCCTACCACCCAGCTTCTCTTGGTATTTTTACCCAGGGGGCAAGAGACAATTCTTTCAAATTTTATTTGTAATACCAGATATCAACTAGCCAATGATTTATTTTTATTTATTAAAATAATGCTTGGGAAAAAGAAAAAAGGTAGAAGTTATGTGGGCAAGAAGCATGGCCAATCCCAAGTCTCTATGACACGTGGGAACTCTAAAAACAGTATTGACTCTTTTTAAAAAAAAATAGAGTTGGGTTTCCAATGTTTTTGTGTAATTAATATGTTCTTCTAATTTAACTAACCTCAAGAGAGGGAAAGAAGCTGTGAAGAAGTGAGAATTTCTGTTTCCACCCATCTCTCAGGTTTTTGGAATGTTACTAGCCGTTTTTCTCCAATATTTTTCAAACAGAGGCTCAGAGGTTTTTGTGGTCAAGAACCTCACTAGTTGACAGCATTTTGGAATAAACAAACAAATGCACATTATGGGGCAGTGCAAATTTAAAAGCAGTCTAATGTGCTATTTCTTGAGAGTTGACTAGAACATTAGCAAATGTGTTTTAGATCATTTAAATAGGCCCAAGCAGAAGAAAAAAAGCCACAACGGCTCACCTAAGGAGAGCTTTAGAATAGGAAGCGACTAAATTAAAGTCCTGTTGGACAAGTTCAAATGGTTCAAGCTCGTCTATTTCTCAGCATGCACTTTATTAACGGGCACCCAACCAAGGCCAACATACAACTGTCTCTTACAGGGACCGCTTGCCAAAGGGTCTGCAGGGCGAAACAAGTGTCCCTGCCATGTTTGGGGCACCTTTAAATACAAAGCTTGAAAAGTCACTTTGGATGCCAGCAGCAATTCTTGGATGGTAGTTGAATTGCCAGCATGAGAGGGAAAGTATTCCAGACGGTTCAAATTGGAATTATTTTGAACTACTAATTAATAAGAATGGGACAATGCTGGGTGTCCTCAGGAAAGACCAGATGGCAGCCGTGACCGTCCACTCAACCCTTTGCCCGTTTCTAACGTGTATCCCACATGCAACACATTTAAAGATATTTAGTAAGCGGATGTAACCTGAGAGAGAGAGCTTGGAATGTATTTGTACTTCTAACTGCTGTAAAGAATATCGGAAGCCACTTCTTTATATTAGATTTAAATTTACCGACAAAGAAATACAGGGAGACTAGTACAGCTATTTCAGCTATTCCCTTTCTTTCTTTCTTTGGTAAATTTAAATTTAACACAAGATAGTTTGTTGCAGAAGCAACTGCCTGCAAAGGCTCCTGGATTGGGACTGAAAGGCAAAAGTGGAAAAAGTAAGTTCCATCCCATATTTGGGTAGACCAGGTTGCCCTAATAGACCGGTCTCACCGGAAAAAACACTGCTTTATATCTTCTTTTCTTTCCTTTCTATTTTTCTTGAAGTTTTTTCCTCTTTTCTTACTGCTTGTAGTTCCTTCTTTATATTAGTTCGCATTAGTTTTAGCTTTTTTAAAGTTTTAATACAGTTATAAACAAAAAATAAAAAAGATTGAGTTACCGTATTTTTCTGAGTATAAGACGCACTTTTTCTCCCCCTAAACGAGGCTGATTATTTGGGTGTGTCTTGTACTCTGAATGTAGCTTTTTCGAAGCTTTTTTTTCAGACCTAACGAGGTGAGTGAAGAGTGAAGTGATCTTTGCAGGCTTTTTTCATTGCTACTCCCTCCAAAGAACCTTTTTTTCAGCCCTAACCAAGGGATAAAATAACATGCTGAAGATGACCAGACTAAGGACGCTAGCCAGAGGAATACCTGGTAGGTAAAATACCCTATTTTCCTCCCAAAAAACTAAGGTGCGTCTTATACTCAGGTGCGTCTTATACTCTGAAAAATATGGTACTTATTACCTTGTTAGAAAGCTTTCTTAACTCTATATCTTTATTCTGATAACAATAACTTTAAAATATCTCCTAAGCTACCAACATTGAAATATTGTTTTGCTGATTCAATTGGTGCAATAATAAACCATTAACTAGTATTGTTAAAGTACACATTAGTCATTAGCGAGAACACTAGGATAAAGAATTGAAGCAGTCAATTTTAATAAATCATATTAAAATATTTTTTAAATTAAGTATGACTTTGTTCTCTCCTCAGATAACATTTTAAAAGGATTAGTCGTTAACAACTTTTTTGTAGAAATGTAAAGTTGTGTGTGTGTGTGTCTGAGAGATAGAGAAGACTTACACCTGTGATAAGGACTTTTCCCACCAGGATTTCATGTTGGTTTGATATTAATGAATTGGGCTTTTGGGATGATAAATACGGTTACAAATTGTATACAGATGAGTTTCTGAATTAGGTGAAACAATTGAATTGATTACTTTTCCACTATGAAACCTGATTGGTAAAACCATATCGCTCACCAAGCATGGGTCCCATCAAGACAAACAAGTCTTTTATGGTGGAAAGACCTACCCCAGATTCACAATCTTGAAATGATTATATGACTCTGCTTATGAACTGCTTCCTTATCGACAGAATAGAAAGACTGATCAATATTGTCCTATGTGGGCAAGTTCAATGCTGCTTTTAATGCTTGCATTAGCAGCATAAGTAGAAAGCTCAGAGGATGGAGCTATCACCAGGGATGTCCACAAGGTCAAGATTGTGAATGTGATGCGCTTATCAAATCTCTGTTTTTTATGTATGCAAACACCTCTGCCTGTGACAGTCACAATATATAAACACGACCTTTTAGTTTAGCCCAAAGAGAGAATTATGTCATAAGAATTTTTTATAGTAGTGTTTTAAGACTGTCAGCCATTTAATGCAGGCAGCCACTACTTTCCCACAGCAAAGGTTAGGATGCTATAAATTCTTTAGTGCAAAATGCTCCATGATTCCAGAGGACATATAATTATATACGGTATACCTTTATGAAATCCAAAGTATTTTTGAGTTGGCCATTTTCTGACGTTCAGAGGAAAAGAGAAGAAAAATCCAAGTATTAATTCCTTGGAAATTCAGTGAGAAAAAACCATAAGCATTAGAAAAATTATAACTACCAGCTGAAGTGGAACCGAAGGAATGAATCAATAATGTAGTTGTCAAGGTTAATGTCAAGGTTCCAAGTAACACCCCTAACGAAAGAAGACTCTGAGGCATGAGTTTCTTCAAAGTTCCATTTTATTAGAGATGTCATACTGGCACATCTGGAAAAACCCCACCCAAAAGAAAGTTCAAACACCAGTGGTGGGTTGTGGATTGTTTTGCTGCCGGTTTGCTCAGGGTTGCGCCTCGTGTACACATGCGCAGAAGCAAAATCCAAAATGGCGGCGCCCACGGAGACATCGAAGGAACCAGCTCCATGACATCATCGCAGA
>JANHFT010006146.1:39570-50426 GCA_032467955.1 Pseudoxenodon macrops | reverse complement strand
TTTTTATGTACACTGAGAGCACATGCACCAAAGATAAATTCCTTGTGTGTCCAATCACACTTGGCCAATAAAGAATTATATTCTATTACTAAAACAAATCAAATACATTTCACATCTAATGCAAGTCAGATTGGGGAACTACTTTCAACTACAACAGAGATATAAAGCCTCTATTTCGTTTAACACACATTCACGAAAGCTCTTGAAATTGATACAAATCGATTACCTTTGTATTTTGTCACCACGGCTGAATTGATGCTATGAGGCTCTTGGAAAGTGACAGTGAGTGATGTGCTGCTTGTTACCATAAGGCAGATGTTGGTTGGTGCCTCAGGGGCTCCTGCGAACAGAGGAAAAACACTGTACTTCATGCGGAACAAATACTTTTCAAACACTGCCCTGGGTCATTGAAGAAATGAGTTGGAGCCATGCAACCAGGGTGAGCTTTCTACTGAAGTCGCTTGTGTTTGTAATGAAAACAAGGCATCTATGCTAATGAGACTGTTTGACACCGTTGGTTTCTCTTGTTCTATCCATCTATTTGGGAGAATATAGAGTAAGTATTTCTAATGGCATGTAAACTTATACGTAAGCTCAGTACAAGATTTAGAATATCATCATTTAGACTATCACATTTCCTCATCCACGCAGGCTTTGCCATGGGGACAGATGCATTTTTATTCGTATTTAGAACGATCGAGACACCGTTTATACTTGTTTACGTTTAGATATCATTTATTTTAGGGGGAAAAAATTAAGACAAATATAAGAAGCTGTTTTTAAGACAGGTTTATGAATTTGTCAGACTGGCTTTGCTGTTAAAACTTTCCTGCGTGTAAAACACAGACTGTGCGTTAAAAGATTTCATATTTTCTGACATCAGCACTGCAAGTGGTGAACATGACTGCACCGGATATGAAATATATTTTTCTACGTTGCACCGCAAGATGTCCTTCTATTGTTTCAAGCACGTTTCTTAAGAAGGTCCTAACAGTTGCCACCTTTCTCTATGATAAATATCCACCTCCATGAATAGACAACGGAATCATTCTTTTCTAATCCTGCATTTGTCTTATTTTAGGAACAGGCAGCTTGCTCTTCTACCTGTAACCCATTTGTCAAGCAGGTTAAGTTGCTCAGCTGAAACGCTGAGGAGGAATCCCTGGAAACACAACCTGTTTTATGAATTATTTCTGTCCCACCTATTTCACTCATCCAGGCATTTCTGCCTTGGCTCTTACTGGAGTGTTCAAAGCTGGACTTCATGCGTTTGTAAAGCCGGTATCTCCACTCCCAGGCTCTCAGCTGCTTCTCCTTCTCAGAGCTGTCCGCGCCGAGACTTTCACTCATGACTTGTGCAGACAGGTCATTCACCCGTTGCTGAGCTTCTTGGACTAAGTTGCTCAGATGGATGGATCTTCCTTCCACGCTGACAACTGTTAGGAAGAGGAACTGGGTTAAGGTCTGGGACTTTTCAAAGGGGAATGTAGACGTTAATCAGCTTTGAGGAGAGAGGAGTATGTATACGAAATCATATATGAGGGCAGGGGTGTCAAACTCAAGGCCCGTGGGCCGAATCCGGCCAGCGGGGTGCTTAGCTCTGGCCCATGGGGTCACCCTGGAAACAGTGAAGGACTGGCCCACGTTGCCTCTGCCAGTGAAAATGCAACTCGGGAGGACTGTGTGCAGCCCTTCCAGGCTCTGTTTTCAACCGTTTTCACTGGCAGAGGGCTGCAGGAGGCTGTCGCAGCTGAAAACGGGGCTCAGGAGTCCGTTTCCACTGGCAGAACACTTGAACCACCACAGGCACCCACAACATGAGTGACATCAAGCTGGCCATGCCCACCCTGGCCACACCCACTCCAGTCTCCCGAGGTCAAACACAACCCTGATACGGCCCTCAATGAAATCGAGTTTGATACCCCTGATATAGGGTATGAGAAATGTGGATACTTTAAAGCCTGTATACTTGTGGATACGCCCAGGGATGGAAACCAGTCTGTTTACCTATAAAGATATAATCTACTGTTCCAGGGAGAACCAAGTGGCTCTCAGTCAATTAAAATATGGGTAATTCTCGTTTCATGACTGCATGCCATGCAGTTGTTAAGTGAAATATCATGAGACCACAACTTGCGATTTTAGTGCCAGCTTCTCCATTGATTCTGCTTGTTGGAAGCTGAGGGTAAAGCATACAAATGACAATCCTGAGACTATACGATGCTGAAACAGTTGTAAACACCTGCCAGTTGTATCGTATCTGAATCTCACTCATGTGATTATGAGGATGCTATAATGGTCATCATTGTGAGAACAAGCTGTAAAATTACGTTTTCAAGACTGTTGTAACTTCAAACAGTCATTAAACAGGGCAGTTGTGAAGCAAGGAGCACTAGATAGACGGTTGACCCCGTAACACTTTGCAGCAGTGGTGGAATTCAAATATTTTTATTACCGGTTCTGTCAGGGGTGAGTTCTAACTTACCTCGCCAACGGTTCGCTGCCTCCTGCGCCATGTGGCCGCACTTCATGCGCATGCACATGCACATCATGCACGCATTCACCTCATGCGTGCGCACCTCATGCGCACATGCATGCGCAGTAGAAAAAAGGCCCAGAATTTTTTTTAAAGGCTGAAAACAAGATGGTGACGCATGCGCAGTGCCGGAAACACATATTCAAAAATATGAAAAAAATACAAAAAATCCCCCCCCAAAAAATAAACAAAATGGCGGCGCCCACAGAGCAGCAGAACCGGCTCCGTGATGTCACCAGCGGCCTAGTACCTACTCGGTAGAACTGGTCCAAACCGGTAGGATCCTACCTCTGGGTTTTGTGAGCATGGCTTAGTGGGCATGGTGTGGCTTGGTGGGTGTGGCAGGGGAAGGCTATTGCAAAATCTCCATTCCCACCCCAGTCTGGGGCCAGCCAGAGGTGGCATTTGCCGGTTCTCTGAACTACTCAAAATTTCCGCTACCGGTTTTCCAGAAGATGTCAGAACCTGCTGAATTTCACCCCTACTTTGCAGTTACTAATAGCTGGTTTTCTACTTCATTAAGGGTTCTTTTCGCATCTACAAAAAAGAGCATCTTCTTAGAGATGTGTCCCTGAATCTTTGGCTGCAATTCTTTTTTAGTTCTGTTATCTGTCAATAATGCTGAAATATATGGTTCTGTAATAAATTTGAGCAAAGGAATTTTGAGATGATGTTGGGAAAAGTATGAAAGAATCATTAAGAATGGACTTGAAGCAATGATTGTACAGGACCAAGTGTGAGAAGGAAACTCAAAATAACTATGCCTGGTTTGATTATTTTTTAGCCCAGATGGGACAGAAAGAAATTTGGACAGGCTTTCAAGATTTGTTTCTTGATTTGGCCTCCTTTGAAGGTCTGATCATTTGTTATGTTGATAGGTTGTGCAGTTGTGACCTATAGGAAACTGCAAAATTGTTGCTGCACCCCTTAACAGCTTACTTGACACTCCGTGAACTTGGCTGCTTTTAATATTGCACCACGTGATCATTTTAGCACAAACCATATCTATTTCGCCTACATTTTAGCTTTCTGCATAGAATGATTTTTTTTTAAAACACACTGTTTTAAAGAAGATATTAAAATATAGTTGAGTTCATGTGCAAGAGGATTACAGCACATAAATTTCATGTGGAAATTGTTCCAAGTATATATTAAACCATTTTTTGCTTTATTTGAGTTGATGCATTTCATCTGTAAGATTTTGACTTCACACATTATATACATTGAAAACACCTTTACGAAGATAATCACTTTCCCTAACCTTCTTTGTTCTAATTACTGATTTACAGAGACTGCTGTAATGTATTTGACCTGAATATTATCTCCCTAAAGATGTATTAGATTCAAACTTTTAAATTTTCTACATTTTGCGTTGTCATATATGGTATATATTGCTTTGTAAAATTGTAACTCTGAAACTTCACTGGTTATTTTTAAGACTACACCGATGTCACTTTTGCTGTTAAATTGACAACAATATTTTAATTTAGAATTTTAATGAATTGTAGGAATTTTTCAAAGATTCTTTCTCTTCCTTATTTTGCTGAATAAAAGTTTTGACAAAGTAGTGATATACTATGATCAGCCTCTTTGTTTATGTTAACATAAATGTATCTGGATTTTATGATTGAGTCTATGTTAACAATCAATACAAAACAATGTTTTATTTGGTTCTGGCTTGAAACCAGCGACTGTGTTTATAAACCAGTATTTTTGATTTACTATGTTGTGCAAATCCACCAAATGCTGGTTATTGAGTGATTAAGCAAACTTTTAAACAGATATATGCAGAATCGCATGGCAGTTATTTAAACTATAACTGCACTCACTGTCACCAACAATTTATGGTAACTGCAAATATCCTTTCATTTCTTATAGAAATGTATCTTTAAATACTCTAACAACTTCTTAAACATTTAATTGTTTAATGATAGGTTTTATAGATCATGTTAAGACATGGTCTATTTTGACTGTAGTTTATTGAATAAGCCAATGAATGGGCTCACATTACAAAACATTGTAAATGTACCATACAGGCACAACCATTCATTTAGTGACTGTTCAAAGTTACAACAGCACCGAAAAAAGTGATTTACATCTGTTGCAGCATCCCCATGGTCACATGATCAAATTTCGGTTACTTGGCAACTGGCATGTACTTATGACAGTTGCAGTGTCCTGGGGTCATTTGATCACCTTCTGTAACTTTCCCAGCCAGCTTCAGACAAGCAGAGTCAATGGGGGAAACCAGAGTCACTTAAGGACTGCATGATTCACTTAAGAACTGCAGTGATTCAGTTAACAACTATGGCAAAAAGTCATAACATGAGGCACAACTCACTTTGCAACTGCCTAGCTTAGCAACATAAATTTTGGGTTCAATTGTGATTGTATATCGAGGATTGCCTGCACTGGCTGAAAATCAAATCAAATCAAGTCAAGTCAAGTCAAGTCAAGTCAAGTCAAGTAGTCACATAATGGATTAGCTCACTGCATCTAGTTCAGAGTTCCGCAGCTTTTCCAACTTTGTGGACCAGTGTGTGTGTGTGTGTGTGTGTGTGTGTGGGAGAAGGGATGGTTTTGGCGAGTGGCTGATAAGCAAGTGCATGCGCATGTAGCTCCATTTGCATGAACACACCTGCCTCTCATGCAAACGGAGTGTGCATGCATGCATACATGTTGCTCACACATGTGGATGTACATGCGCACAAGGATGTACATGCGCGCGAGCTCGCCAGCCATTTCTGCAGCTCTGTTGCAATCCTCTCATGGCCCATTAGTGGGCTATGGCCAGTTGATCCAGTTGATCCTAATTTGAAGAGTTTATGCAGGGCTATATGCATCCCACCTGAGCTTTCCAGCTTTGAAAGAAAGATTCCACTTTCAGCAGCGATCCATTTATAAAATTCTCCTCTTCAGCTTTCCAATGGATGGAGATAGCAAATGCAAATGGGGATCAGCACAGTGCATTATTTAGCCACGGAAGTGAAGTGGCTATAGGTGCCTAGCCTGCGTTCCCAGGCATGTTTGCATTAAAGGCAGGAAATGAATACTCATTTACGATTGCCCCTCCGTGCCATCAGTCTGCATTTATTTACAGACGGTCAATGAAAAATCAGCTCAGTCGGGGTTTTTTTTAAACTGCTGCTTAGAACACTCAAGGCTGTGTTTTCCTGCAGATTTGTCATGCCTAATGAATGTTACTTTAGCCGTCAATCACGTGCTTTAATTCCTGTCACCCCTGATTCTTTTTTTTCTCCTCCAGTCACGAACCATGACAAAAAAAATAAACAAATAAATATTAAACGACACAACTCTTTTCACTGAACAGCTACAGTAACCAAGGAGAAAGAGAGAGAGAGAGAGAGAAATCTCCCTGAAAAGTTAAAGGAGGCCAGTTTAAACGATAATATAAGTGTTGTAGACACGACACAGCCATAAAAGTGCATCAATTCTGCAGACGTGGTGAAAACAGAGAGCGGGCTAGAATATACAAGTATAGTTCAGTAGGGGGAAAAAATAGCAAGAAATTATAGCCTCAAGATACGATTTCCTGGAGCATGGAGACTGGCAGATCCATACTAAACGTTATTAATTTAACTAACTTTAAATTAACAGCAGAGTTTTTTAAATTCGAGCTCCTGAAGACACAGTTTCATTATGTGACTTGTCGAGATGCAAGCAAAATCCATTGGCATCATAGCATTCTTAGCCGCAAGTTTCCTAAAGGTGAGCAAAATCAACCAATGGAAGAGCTTGCCTTCAGAAGTTGTGGATGCTCCATCACTGGAGGCTTTCAAAAAAGAGGCTGGGCCACTAGTTATTTGAAATAGTATAGGGTATCCTGCTTGAGCAAGGGGCCAGACTAGAAGACCTCCAAGGTCCCTTCCAACTCTATTATTCTATGTTCTACATATGATGTCAGAATTTGACTCACGGTTTAAACGATGGTTGACTGATTCTACAAATCACTTGCTCTCCCCTTGCAAGCACACAGACAAGGGGTAAAAAATGGAGTGGGGCAGTTCCCTCAATGGAGACAGTGGGCGGTGTCATCAAGCAGGTGAGGTGTTCCTCAGGTATTTTTTGGACAGAGCAGTCTGTGTAGCAAGTTCAAAGGATGGCTGTCTGGTTCTTATCCTCCAGCTAGAGCACAGGTATCTTCTCTAGGGTCCCATGAGCCTCAAACCTTCTCTTGGCTCTAGGTTATCTGCTTATTTACAATTGTCATTGTTGGGTTTTTTTTTGGGGGGGGTTGTTATTATTGAAAATAATGCATCCCGTGGGTGGTTTAATTTACTGGGGACTGTTTTCTGTTCTAGAGACCAATGAATTCTTATCTCAGAATCTGGTGGTGGGGAATCAATCAAGTCATATCCTTCTGATATGACTGGACCCCAGACAGCTCTGAGCCAGCAGGGCCAATTGGAAGCAATGTGGGAAGTTCTAATTTGGTCACATTTAGAGGGGCCCAAATTCCCTGTCTCTGAATTGATGGGGGATGGGCTGTTGGAAAAAAAAAAGATAAATAAATAAAATAAAACAATACTTTTATTTGTATAAAAGCGTATATTCTGAGATATACAAACACACACATATATATACCTACACCTACATCTACCATATATGTACACATATACACATGCACCCATATAAACACATATCCATACACACAGACACATACGATAGGTAGGTAGGTCACATTCACATACAGATAGCTCTCAACCTACAACCATGTGTTTAGTGACTATTCCAAGTTACAACACTGAAAAAAGCAACAAAAAATGACACTTACAACTGTTGTAGCATCTCCATTGTCATGTGATCAGAATTTGTACGCTTGGCAACTGGTGTGTCTTTGTGATAGTTGCACTGTGTCAAGATCATGTGATCACCATTTGTGATCACATGATCACCTTGACTTCCAACAAGCGGAGCCAATAGGGGAAGCCAGATTCACTTAACAACCGCAAGTGAGACACATCTCACTTAATAACTGTATCTCACCCAAGCAAAATTCTGCTGGAAAGGATTTTTGCCTAAACTTTGAATTCTTATGTATTACCATTTTTCCCCCAACACAGTATTTCAAAACCCATATTTGCAATGTTTCTATATCTCTATGATTTATTCATCATTAGTATGATAGTGAAACTTATACATTAATATAAGAGCTTGTGTATCCATCAACATTTTGCCAGCAACATATTTTGGTACAATTATATGCCACTTGAAAGTCTGGCCTGTGATACGATCTACTATTCAAGAATGCTGATTTGCAACTGTTTTTTTTATATATATATATATACTGCAATTGTGGCTTAAAATAACATTAAATCCTTTCTCCAATCAGATACGTACATGAAGATACTTTGTCTGAAGCGGTGTGACAAAAAAGAGCAGTGTGAATTAAATTTTTACGGGTTCAGCATTTTAAATAGCTGAAATATGTAGGGAAATGCTGCTTTACAGCATCTCACAGCACCATTTATTTCAAATCGTTAATCCCAGATTCAAAATTTGATTTTAATGAATGTCCTTAAGATGTCCAGGGGAGGAACAACAACAAAAAGAGTATTAAGCTTGATATCCAAATGAAATCAAAACTTCCCAGGCATATCCATGGGGGTCTTTGTTTACTAGTCACATTAGAATGAATAAATGATTTCAATGTCTGTTATTGCCCTTTTCCATTCTGGCCTCCTGTCAGCCCAACAGCTGGCTGCAACCACAACAGCAGAGTCTGTATGCTTTCTTCTTAAAGAACTGGGGAAAATGTATTTTATGACTAGCACTGTATTCCATTAATATCTATTCAAAACAAAATTCCACTGGCCAGCTCTATACATTGTAGTAGGCTACGGTTGCTTTTAACTCTGGTTTGCCGTGATTTACACACCACTTTGACATGTATGCATCATACTCAATTAGCTTGTGAAGTTATACAAAGCTTTTGGGTTTGAAAGCAAAAAAGCACGTTAGAATACAATGATGGGGCATACAAGTAGTTCTTGACTTATAGCCATTCCTTTAGCAACTATGTAAAGTTACAATAGTTGTAAACACAGTTCAATTTAAAAAAAGAGGGAGTCAATAATAGAATCATGATTGAAAATGGTTCCAAAATACAGAATTAAAGAGAAGAATCTTGACTCTTTTGAAATAGAATGAACGGGATGGGCACATAGAAATCCTGCGGAAGTACATTTCATAATAATTGTTTGGGTTGAACGCTTTAGCCTTTGAGAAGGCGACTACAGAATATCTAACAGTTCTCTGTGATCCAGATAGGAATATGGTTCTTCTTTTTTTCTGATTGATCGCATACAGGCAAAAATGCAAGTGGCTTTAAAGAACTGTGTGCCTTTGATTTATTTGATCTTTTTAGTACGGTACAGCTTTGTTTGTACAACATTCTACAATACTTACAGTGTGGGCTCTCCTTTGCACCAACTTTCATGAGGATCTTGGCAATGGGCACATTATTCGTCAGGATGGCGATGTCCAGGGCTGTTAATCCCTCACTGTTAGGTGTGTTGAGATCCAGCTCCTCTGGTGTGTATTGATAGAGAAGAACCTGGACAGCATCCAGGTCCTGTTGCTCCACAGCTTCGAACATTGCTTCGCAGCACTGGAAATTCTGTGGGTGAAATAACTTGGTGTGCCTTACGGATTTTTTTACATCAATGATTAAAAACGTTACACTTAAAACATTGTGCAAAACCTGATTATGCAGATTTTGGTAACTATTGTAGAAAGTTAGCACCTACTCCCCTCCTAGAAGAATGAAATATTTTGGGAAATATTAAAAAGGCAGAGTAATACGGTATGTTTCCCTAAAGGAGAAATAGAGAAGCATGCTCTTGGAGACAGAAAGCAGCCTCCAAGGCTTTCTTAATAGCCTCAGCAGATACTGAGGCTAGTTTTTAGAAATGCAGATTTGGTAATCCATTCAAGACAGGATATTTTGAAATAAAGGCAGAATGGTAGGATTAGAAATAGCCATCACCCAAGATTCAACACAGGAAAAAGCCATTAAAGCCCAAAAGGAATTATTGCATCACTCTAAGAGCAGTCCAAACTTCAACCAAACGTAGCTCAGAAAAACACTTAGGATTTATACTTTGCCTTTAGAGCCAGCTATGACCCCTAAATAATCCCTACATGGCCCCATGGGAGTCTGACAACAGCCAATAGAATACGTGTTCATGCACAGGAGCAGGAAGCTCAAGTGCAAAGCCCAAGAGAAAGTATAACCCCCCCTCTCAACTCCATGTGGTCATCTGCCCAGAACCCATTTGGTTTTGCTTCATCAATAAATGGATCCTCTTTCCAATCAGCCTCCAACCTCCATTTTATTTCCAGTGCCTTCCTCCCTGCTTGGAACTGAACCAGATGGATATTTCTTCCCACAGTAGACAACTAGATATTTTGTGTAGGGTTGATCTTGAAATGTGTCAAAACAAGATGCTTGAAACTCTTTTTCTGATGGATGGGGGTAGGGTGGGGAATGAAAAAGAAAATACAACTTTATCCATGGGCAATATTGAGACAATTGTTGTCTCGGGCCTTGTTTACAATTCTGTTGTGAAACTTGAGATTGATGGAAATGGATACCTGCCACTCTCTCTCTCACTCACTTTCCCTCCCCTTCCCACCATTTTCTAAAGCCACAGTAAGTGCCAATTACAGTAGAGCCAACATAGAGCACTGTCAGATTCAGAGAGTGAATCTGACAGTGCTATATGTTTGGTCAATTGCATCTAAACTGTGAGAAGGTGACATTCATAAGGTTCTCATAATATCTAGGGCAGCATTCATTGGAAGTGAACACCAGAGAACCACCGACATGGAAATCAGCCCATTTTGCTGAGGGCTCTTTAGAGCCCGCCCTGAATACCATCCTTCGAAGTGCTTCCAAATGACCACCTTTATTTTCAAGTGACTTTCGAAAGCAACAGGAGTTTAGTTACTATGTTCTGGTTGGTGAATTCTGAACTATTGGCTGTCAATTTGCACCATGTGTCAAACCTTTTTACATATTATTGAGATTTTAATTTTGGCTAGTTTGTGGCTGGAAAATCGCTGTAAATAAATATTTCGAATGAATAAAAATATGCATACTTTATTTACCCCTGTTCAGAGGAACAGGGCTGGACTAAATAACAGCTTAAATAAATCACAATTAATTTTATTCTCCCTCTCTCCCCCTTCCCCCTTCCTTCCTTCCTTCCTTCCTTCCTTCCTTCCTTCCTTCCTCCCTCCCTCCCTCTCTTCCATCTATCTATCTATCTATCTATCTATCTATCTATCTATCTAT